>QRDG01000274.1:340331-442794 GCA_012064385.1 Puccinellia tenuiflora
TCTTTTACTATTATGTTGAGTCAGTCTTCCTCTTCCTTCTTTACCCCCTCAAGCAAACATTTGGTGTCAACTTTTGTTCAAGTTTTACTTCATGTTATCTTTATGTCTAACCGTGAAAGGTTTGTATTGACTTTATCTGGAGATAAATATGTTGCAAGTTGAAGCTTTTCCTGAAAACTTAAATCTTACTTTGTGTTGGCCGAACTCCTTTGTTGAAATAATATTACTTTGTGAGATATAAATCATTGTCAAGTGTTATACTTTTAAATCTCCAAATTACTCTTTTCTACTTTTCTAGTTAATTCTTGTTTAGATGTTACACCTAGTTAATTATTGTTTGTTTCATTCAATAAACCTTTGTCTTCGATCAATGCATTCAGTTCATATGCTTTACATGATTATTTGATCAAGATTGTGTTGGTAGTATGTGATACGTGTCAAACGTATCTATAATTTTTGAGTGATCCATGCTAGTTTTGTGACATTGTCACATGTTTCTACTATCATTTTATATCATTTTAATGTATTTTGTCGGACTAACCTATTGACAAGATGGCCAGTGCCAGTTCCCTGTTTTTGTGCAGTTTTTGTTGCAGAAATTTTCTTCTGGAAATATTCTCGAAATAGGACGAAAATTTACGACAATTTTTTATTGAAGAAATAAGGACCAGAGCTAGAAGGGCGACCCCGGGAGGGACCCACAGCCCTAGGGCGGGTCCCACCTGCGGGTGACAGGTGGGCCGTGGCCGAGACCCGTCCCTGCCCCTCGGGCACCCCCTCGGGGCCCTTTGGCCTATAAATCATCCCCGTCGAGAAAACCCTAACCCCCGAAGGATTTTCCCAAATACGCAACAGAGCTCCGCCGCCATCGCCGACAAGTTTCGGGGGTCAGATTGATCCTGTTCCGGCACCCTGCCGGAGGGCGGATCGATCGCCGGAGCCATCTCCATCAACACGGCTGCTTCACGCAATGAGGAGAGATACCATGCTGTAATTTGTTGTGCGGTCACAATTCTGTCAATTGCCATGCTGTAATTTGTTTATCCATCATGTATATCGTGTGGAGAGATACCACTAGTGAAATGTGGACCCCGGTCATATTTTCCTACATTGTTTACAACTGTTCTAATAGTTTTTCACCATCATTTGCTTGCTGCTCATATTTCACTCTCATCATATTTTACATCTGCACAATTAATCCTTTGTGTTCGGCAAGCCGGAGAGATTGACAACTTCTCTGTTTCGTTGGGGCAAAGTAGTTTGTTTGTGTTTGTGTGCAGGTCCACATCAACACGCCAAGCTCTTTTTCTGGCATCGTTGATACCTCGCTAAGCCTTCTCCAAGTCCTACTGGTTCGATAACCTTGGTTTTGCAATCAAGGGAAACTGCTGCTTTGCTACATCATACCTTCCTCTTGGGGTTTCTCCGCGAACGTGTGATCCACGTCATCACCAATCCTATTTCAAATTATTTCGAAATTTAAAATTTTATTAATATATTTATCATACTTTTGAAATTTGATCAAGATTTGTATTTTTGTTAATGCCAACTGTGCTAAGTTGAAGCGTTTTATGCTTAGCCAGAGTCGTCAAAAACTCGGAATATAAAAAGTCGTAAAAAACTGTATTTCGGTGTATTTTCGAAGTTTTTGGCCGATGGGCTTTCGGACTCTATTAAAGATGCGTACACTTTCTGAGAGCGCATACGGCGCTGTCGATGGTGCCCGGGACCCCCTATACCTCGCTCGCGGCGAGTCGTACCATCGACTCGCCCGCAGTCCCCGCGCGTCCGCCCTCCAAATGGGCCGGCCCATTTACGGGTTTTTTCTTTTTCTTTTTCCTGGCAAAACCACACGCAGCCACCATATGGGCCGGCCCATTTACTTCTCCCCACGCGTAGTCACCATCTGGGCCGGCCATTTATTATTTTTCTTTTTATTTCTTTAGTTGTTTGATGTTTATTTATTTTCTATTTTTTTACTATAAACTAATTTTAAGATATGAATAATTTTCAAAATATGAACCATGTACAAATCTGAATTTTCTATAAAGTGTGAAAAACTAAAATCCACTTTTTTAAAAAAAAAAATAAAATTTTATATTTGAATATTTTGAAAATCTAAACATTTTTATAAAAAATGAAAAACGAAAAATTTTAATGAGCCAAAAATAGTAGTGAACGAAAAATATCTATGAACCGAACATAATAGTGAACCAAAACTGTCGGTGAACTAAAATTAATTGTGAACCAAAAAATGCTGATGAACCGAAAATAATAGGGAACCAAAATGGAAAACAAATTCGGGTGAACCGAAAAGAATAGTGAACCAAAAATACGGGTGTACCAAAAATATCGGCAAACCGAAAATAATAATGAACCAAAAATTCGAGTGAACCAAAAAGAATAGTGAACCAAAAATATGGGTAAACCAAAAATACCAGCGAACCGAAAATAATAATGAACCAAAAATTCGGGTGAACCAAGAATAATAGTGACCCAAAAATTCGGGTGAACCAAAAATAATAGTGAATCAAAGATGAACCAAAAATAATAATAATAAGAAAAGAAACTAAAATTCGGGTGAACCGAAAATAATAGTGAACCAAAAATATCGATGAACCGAAAATAATACCGAACCGATAATACCGATAAACCAAACATAATAGTGAACCAAAATTGCCGATGAATCAAAAATACCGATGAACCAAAAATAACAGTGAACACAAAAAGGCCGATGAACCGAAAATAATAGTGAATATGTCGATAAACCGGAAATAATAGTGAACCGGAAAAATCGATGAACCAAAAATAATGGTGAACCAAAAATAAGAGTTAACCAAAAATAGTAGTGAACCAAAAATACTGGCGAAACAAAAATAATAGTGAACAAAAAATATTGGTAAACCAAAAATAATATTTAACTAAAAATGGCGTTAAACTGAAAATGAACCAAAATTTGGGTGAACCAAAAAATAATAGTGAACCAAAAATTCGGGTGAACCGAAAATAATAGTGAACAAAAAATATCGACGAACCGAAAATAATAATTTAACCAAAAAACTAAATTTCGGATGAACCAAAAATAATAGTGTATCAAAAATACTGGTGAAATAAAAATAGTTTTTTCAAAAATGGTTCATAATTGAAAATGGTTCAAAATTTAAAAACATTTATATTTGGAAAATGTTCAGAAAAAACTGAAAATAAAAATTTTCTGATTTTGAAAGTATGAAAAAAATATTAAAGAAAACAAACAAGAAAAGTATGAAAAAAGGTAAATAAACTGAAACAAACAAAAATGATAACAGGAAAAGAAAAAAAGGAAAGAAAAAGACAACCGAAAACGAAAAAATGGGCCGGCCCATGTCATGCAACGATGCAGACGAGGCAGAACTGTGGTACGCGGGAGCTCCTCGGTAGCGCACGCGCGACTCGGTGCTTCCATTTCGCTGAAGCGGTTTACCGACTAGGCCTAAATGGATGCGGCCCATTTAAAATTCGTACGTTTCGCTCGTTTCCTCCGATCGTTCGTTCGTGTGGGCTTTTTTGTTTTTTCTTTTCTGTCTATTTTCTTTATATTTTGTTGTTTTATTTTTTCTATTATTTTTTATTTAACCATTTTTTAAATATGAACATTTTTTAAAAGTATGAACCATTTTTAAATCTGAATACTTGAAAGTTTGAACATTTTCAAGTCCGAACATTTCAAAAAAATTAAAATTATAAATTTGAATATTTTTAAATAATAATATTTTGAAAAAGGAAAAATGAAATTTTTGGATGAACCGAAAATAATAGTGAATCAAAAATACCGGTGAACCGAAAATAACAATGGACTAAAAATTTTGGTGAACCAAAAATAACAGTGAACTAAAAATTCGGTAAACCGAAAATAATAGTGAACCAAAAATGTCGATGAATCAAAAGATGTAAGTGAACCAAAAATGCCGATGAACAAAAAATACCGAAAATAATAGTGAACCGAAAATAACAGTGAACCAAAAATTCGGGTGAACCAAAAATTCGGAGAAACCGAAAATAATAGTGAACCACAAATTTGGGTGAACCGAAAATAATAGTGAACCAAAAAAATCGGATAAACCGAAAATAATAGTGAACCAAAAATTTGGGTGAACCGAAAATAATAGTGAACCAATAATTTGGAAACCGAAAATAATAGTGAACCAAAAATTCGGATGAACCAAAACATTGGGTGAACTGAAAACAATAACGAACCCAAAAATTTGGGTGAACCAAAAACCAATAGTGAACCAATATTTCAGATGAACCGATAATAATAGTGAACACAAAATTTGAGTGAACCAAAAGTAATAGTGAACCAAAAATTCGAATTAACCGAAAGTAATAGTGAACCAAAAATAATAGTGAATCAAAAATTCGGATGAACAGAAAAATATTCGTGAACCGAAAATAATAGTGAATCAAAAATTCAGGTGAATCAAAAATAAATTTTTGAAAAAGTAGTTCATATTTGAATTTTTTTCATTTTTAAAATGGTTCATATTTGAAAAATTCGGGTGAACCGAAAAATGATGCAGAACGAAAATGTCAGTGAACCAGAAATATCGTTGAACCAAAAATGTAAGTGAACCAAAAATATAGTCAACCAAAAAATGCGGATGAACAAAGAAAATTCAGTGAAACAAAAAATAATAGTGCACCAAAAATGTCGGTGAACCGAAAAATGTAAGTGAACCAAAAATGTCGAAAATGATGCCGATGAGCCAAAAATGCCGGCGAACCAAAAATGATGCAGAACCAAAAATGTCGTTGAACTAACAATAAAATAGTGAACAAAAAATACCGATGAACCGAAAATGTAAGTGAAGCAAAAATAATAGTGAACCAAAAAATGCCGATGAACCAAACATGCTTGCGTCACGTGGCCGTCTCCGTGTCCGTATTCGTTACTGTGCCGACGACCATTTTCGACTCCCGCACGTCTCGTCTTCGTGTCCATCGTCATGGTAAACCGCGGTGACGTCCACTCCCGACTCGGGTTATCCTAAACCGCTGCTTCCATTAGACGCATGGGCTCGTCTTCGACTCGGCAAACCCTAAGAAGCCGCTTGTTCCGATTTCATCACGTGGTCGTCTCCATGTCCGTCATCGCTACTGCACCGACGTCCATTTATTTTTGGTAAACCGCGACAACGTTCACTCCTGACTCGGGTTACACTAAGCCCATTAGACGCACGTCTTGTTTTCGACTCACCAAACCCTAAGAAACCTTGTGACGCAAGAAGAAATAGAACCATTATTTAACAAAAAAAGACCTGAAAAAACAGAAAACCTAGCTTACATGACAAACAAAAAATTTAACCAAGAAAAATGGAACAGCAAAAAAATCGAAATAAGAAGAAAAAGAAAAAAGAAAGAATGCATAAAAATAGAACGTATGAAGAAAAGGGACGGAAAAGTAAAAGCAGAAAAAATAAAAAAGGGAAAAGAAAAGAATATAAGAATTCAACGAAGAAAAAGAAAAATAAATAGAAAAGCGTACGTACAATAAAAGAAGGAAAAGAACAGAAAACTAAAAAAAATGTAGAAATGCTGACTAGAAAGGAGGGAAGAAACGAACGACCGGTCTCTCGTACAGGCCATCCCAGCAAGGCAGCGACCTGGGTCGACGAACCATCCAGCAGCTGTGCGTCACGAACGCGGAAATGGGCCGAGCCCACGAACGAAAACTCTTTAGCGAAACGGTGGTAGTAATCGCGGGAGCGATAGCGAGTCGTTTCCTGCTACGCAGGAAAAAAGATGAATCTCCCAAAAAGGATAAAAAGGAAAAGAAGAAAAAAGAAATTGAGAAAAAGACTATTCGTAATGGGCCGGCCCAATTAGATTCCCTCTGCGGGCGAGTCGGTAGTCGCGCTCGCAGCGGAAATCGTTAAAAAAAAACCCTTTGCAAAGGGAACTTTTCATCCGCTCTCCTCGCGCCAAGTGGCGTCTTCTTCTTTATGCTGTTGTTTCAATATTCGCCACGTGTCGCAACCAGAGTTAAAGTGGGAAGGAAGAGAGAAAGGAAGGGTACGGGTGGGAGGGAGTTTTCCCTTTTATTTTTCAAAACCGAATCTTAAAAACGAAATATCTTGAGAACCGCTTACCCAAATTACGAACCGTTTTCACTTTTGGACTCCTCGCGTCGAGATCTTCAAAACTAGATCCCATGTTGATAGGTTTTGACGAAAAAAAATTTGTACATCCAAAAGTTGAATACTTGTACATTCGATTTGAACATACTTGTACTTCCGGTTTGATTGTACTTGTACTTCCGCTGTCAACATAGTTTGTACTCCGTTTTCTGTTTATTTGTACTCGGTTGGACGGTAGCCTTTTCCGTTTTATTTTTTGAACCGAATTTTAAAAACGAAATATCTTTAGAACCGCTTATCCGAATTACGAACCGTTTTCACTTTTGAACTCCTCGCGTCGAGATCTTCAAAACTAGATCCCATGTCGATAGGTTTTGACGAACTTTTTTTTTGTACATTCAAAAGTTGAACATCTGTACATTCGGTTTGAACGTACCTGTACTTCGGGTTTTAACTTACTTGTACTTCCGCTGTCAACGTACTTTGTACTCCGTTTTTCTCTATAGTTGTACACCCTCCTCGCAGTAATCTGTACATCCGAATCGCAATACTCTGTACTTTCTGTTCTATATACTCTGTACTTTTATGTGGCGCGTTAGCATAGGCGTTAGGGTACGGAGGATTCGTCGCCGTCGACGCGATAGCGTCGACGAGCGATGAAGCCTCCGTACCCTAACGCCCCGAGGCTGAGTCCGCCCGTACGCCGCGGTAGCGGCGACGGGGGACGAAGCCGAGCCGCTAGATTACGAAAAACTTGTAACTTGTATATATAACTTAGGGTTAGGGTGGGGGTGGCAAGTAACCCAATTCATATACCGGTATGTAAGAGAGATTTAGATTTAATTTGTTATCCGCTCGCCGAAGCTAGCTCGGTAGGCAGCTAGCTTTTGCGTGTTGCGTTTGTACTCGTTCACTCTGTACATTCGATCATTCAGTTCATGTACGTCAGCTTCGTGTACATTTGATCGACCAGCTCGTACGTCCGGCCGGCCGCCGTACATTGCTGCTTGCGCATCACATTCGATCCGATCGGCCAGCTTCTGGCCTCGTCCGCGGATGGACGTGTACGCGACGCGCGGGGTGGCTGACGGTCATCAGGCAGTGTTCAACTTCGTTTTTTCCAACTTTACCAGACCACCACGTGTCAGACAGACGCGCTCCCTACGCCCGGGAAGTTACCTTCGCGAAGGGTTCCCGCTAGCTAGTGGCACTCAGGTGAGATATATAGGGAAACTGCTCGGTATCGCCCGAGCGATTCCTACCACCGTTTCGCTAAAGAGTTTCCGGTCATGGGCCGGCCCATTAAGATCCCTTCCACGTACGTTTGCTGGAGGGATGCTTCCTTTTATTTTAGCTGGACCAACACGAGCGGACGGAGCTTCCTTTTCTTTTTTGTTTCATGTTCTCCTTTACCACGTACGTTTTTTTTTTTGCTTTTTTCTTTTGTATTTTTTCCCGTTTTTGTTTCTCTTTTATCATTGTTATTTTCTTTTGACTTCCTTACTATGGTTCCTCATGTTCTTAAACCTTTTTTTTCCATTTGGTCTAAATTTTAAAATCTAAACTTTTTTGGAAATGAACATTTTTTTCAAATATGAACCTTTTTCAAATATAAACCATATTCAAAATGAACAATTTTCAAATATGAAACATTTTAAAATACGAACTATTTTTCAAAAATCTATTTTTCTGTTCACCACTAATTTTGTTTCACACGAATTTTTGGTTCATTATTATTTTCGGTTCGCCGGTATTTTTCTTTCACCATTATTTTTGGTTCACCCAAATTTCGGTTCCCTTTCGGTTCACTATTATTGCCGGTTCGCTTGAATTTTTGTTTCACTATTATTTTGGTTCATAGGTATTTTTGGTTCACTATTATTTTCAGTTCACAGGTATTTTGGTTTGCCCGAATTTTTTGTTCACTATTATTTTTGTTTCGCCACATTTTCGGTTCATTATTATTTTTGGTTCGCCGATATTTTTGGTTGCCTATTATTTCGGTTCACTCGAATTTTTGGTTCATTATAATTTTCGGTTCGCCAGTATTTTTGGTTCACCCGAATTTTGGTTCATTATTATTTTCGGTTCGCCGATATTTTTAGTTCACTATTATTTTCGGTTCACCCGAATTTTTAGTTCATTATTATTTTCGGTTCGCCGGTATTTTTGGTTCACCCGAATTTTTGGTTCATTATTATTTTCGGTTCGCCGGTATTTTTGGTTCATTATTATTTTTTGTTCACCGGTATTTTTGGTTCAATATTATTTTCGGTTCACCCGAATTTTTGGTTCATTATTATTATTGGTTCATGATACGTCTCCAGCGTATCTATAATTTCTTATGATCCATGCTTGTTTTCATACCATTTGCTACATGTTTTGTTTACATCTTATAGCATTTTTATGCATTTTCTGGAACTAACCTATTAACAAGATGCCACAGTGCCAGTTCCTGTTTTCTGCTGTTTTCCCGTTTCAGAAAAGTACTTAAGGAAATATTCTCGGAATTGGACGGGACAAAAAGCAGCAGTCTTATAATTCAATGGACTACACGGAGCCCGAAGGAGAGGACCTGGAGGGCCGTGGGCCGGCCACACCATAGAGTGGCGCGGGACCCATGCCTGCCGCGCCACCAGGTGGTGTGGGGCCCACGGGAGCCCTCCGACGCCGCCCTTTCGCCTATATATTGCCCCCGACGCATAAAACCTAGACGGACCCCGTCATATTCAAAAGAAACATCTGCAGCGCCGCCGCCATTGCCGACAAGTTTCGGGGGACAGAAGTCTCTGTTCCGGCACCCTGCCGGGACGGGGAAGTGCCCCCGGAGTCATCTCCATCGACTCCACCACCATCTTCATCGCCGTTGCTGACTCCCATGATGAGGAGGGAGTAGTTCTCCCTCGGGGCTGAGGGCCGTACCGGTAGCCATGTGGTCTATATCTCTCTCTCCCATGATGTGATCTATATGTGATCATGAGCTTTGCAATCTAGATGTTGTTATGTTACTCAAGTGGGCTTTATTTATGTGATCTCCGGAGACTCCTTGTCCCACGTGTGTAAAGGTGACAGTGTGTGCATCGTGTGGGTCTTTAGGCTATATTTCACAAGATACTTGTTCACTGATTTATTATTTGAGTTGGATGTCTCTATGAAATTGTGGTGTGTTAGTACCTCCTATGAATGCTCATGGTCCAGTGTGGGGTATTTATTAGTACTTGGGAATATATGTTTGAGGCGTGCTTTTGCATTCCTACACAATGAATTAGTGTTCGTTATCCAGCCGGAGAATACTTCGGAGTAGTATATTGAAGTGCTTATATTTATATTCAATTATGATTGCATTGTTGAGAGTGACCACCGGTGAAAGTATGATCCCTAGGCCTTGTTTCTACGCATTGAAACACCATTTACAACAAGATCTGCTACATGTTTGCTTCCTGCCATTTTTATTTCAGATTGCAATTACTACTTATAATCATCCATATTACTTGTATTTCACTATCTCTTCGCCGAACTAGTGCACCTATACATCTGACAAGTGTATTGGGTGTGTTGGGGACACAAGCGACTTCTTGTATTGTGATTGCAGGGTTGCTTGAGAGGGATACCTTTGACCTCTACCTCCCTGAGTTCGATAAACCTTGGGTGATTCACTTAAGGGAAACTTACTGCTGTTCTACAAACCTCTGCTCTTGGAGGCCCAACACTGTCTATAAGAATAGAAGCGTGTGTAGACATCAGTTCATCGGCATTTTTAGTTCACCCGATATTTTGGTTCATTATTATTTTCGGTTCAGCATAATTTTTCGTTCACCGGCATTTTCTGTTCATTATTATTTTCGGTTCACCGACATCATTTGTGGCATTTTTGTTCACTATTATTTTTTGGTTCACGGAAATTTTCGGTTCATCGGCGTTTTTTGTTAACTAGTATTTTTGGTTCACTATTATTTTTTTGGTTCACTTACATTTTCGGTTCATCGATATTTTTGGTTCACTTACATTTTCGTTCCGCGTCATTTTCGTCTCATAGGTACTTTTTGTTCATCGGCATTTTTGGTTCACTATTACTTGTGGTTCACTTACATTTTTTTGGTTCGTCGACATTTTTGGTGCACTATTATTTTTTGGTTCAGTGAATATTTTTCGTTCATTAGCATTTTTTGTTCATTATTATTTTTGGTTCACGTACATTTTCGGTTTATCGGCATTTTTGGTTCACTAGTATTTTTGGTTCACTTACATTTTCCGTTCATCGTTATTTTTGGTTCACTATTTATTTTGGTTTATTGATATTTTCGTTCCGCATCATTTTCGGTTCATCGGTATTTTTTGTTCATCGGCATTTTTGGTTTACTATTACTTTTGGTTCACTTACATTTTTCGATTCGTCGGCATTTTTGGTGCACTACTATTTTTTTTGGTTCAATGGACATTTTCGGGCCATCCACGTTTTTTGGTTCGCTATGATTTTAGTTCACCGGCATTTCTTACTTCACTGGTAATTTTTTGGTTCACTATTATTTTATGATTTATCCGTATTTCCGATTCGTTATTATTTTTATGTTTCGTCGAAAGTGGACTTCGGCGCGGGTAGCGACGACGAACACGGAGACGACCACGTGACGTAAGGTTAAGAAGCGGCTACGCGGCTACTTTAGTAGCCGTGAGTTATTTATGAAAGTTTAAATCGTGTTCCACTTGGTCCAAAAAAGTTCAAGTGTTTTTCTTTTTGCACGTTTGATTTATTTCTATTTTTTATAATACTTACGTACATGCACACATAAGAGACAAGGTTCCATGATTAGAGATAAATAAATATAAAAAAACAATTTATTTAGTTCAACGTAACTACCTCTGCATGTAGTCACGAAATGTGCGCGTACTTCGTTTCAGAAGAAAAAATGTGCGCGTATACTAGAGAAGATTGTTTTTACAACGGGCTAGCTGGAAAAAAACATACGAGTTTTAACAGGTTGTATCTCCGCAGCGATGAACCGGTGGTTCGTTCTTTCTTTTTTTTTTTTTTTTTTTTGTCTCAGCTCGGAAACGGAATAAAAGTAGTTACTGGGTCTTCAGCTGGCGGCCCAACCGAGATCGTTCAGCGGAACGAGAGGAGAGGATCGCGCGAGCGCTAGAGAGCAGCACCCATATATAGCGCCCGCCCGGTGCCCGAGCTGCTGTTCCGCCCAACGAAGAAGATCATGGATAAGTAGAGAGGTAACCAGAAGCCCAATCGGCTTGCTTTCTAGTACCGCATTGCACCAAGAAGCCCATCTTCCGGACATTCTTTGAGCCCTTTAACCAGACATTCTTTGAGCCCGTTAACCAGAACTGGGAGAGACAACTTGCCCGAGCGACCGAGTCTGGATATTTAGGGGGTGTTTGGTTAGGATTTGACTTTGGTTTTTTGGTTTGGCTTATAAGCCGAAAAGTAAATAGGTGCTTTTGCCTTTTGGCTTTTGACTTATGTTTTACTATGGTATAAGCCAAAAGCTAAAATCACCTATTTAGGTGCTTTTTGGACTTATAAGCCAAAACCAAAAGCCAAAGCCAAAGCCTAACCAAACACCCCCTAAGTCCCGTACTGCTTATGAAACAGAGTTAGACAGCCGGGGGACGCTTTATATAGGGCACCAATACTGTTGTAGCTTCTCATGATTTGTGACAAAGTATAATATTTATTCTTTATCCGCTGAGCTTTATCAATAATAATGTAGCACCAGCTGAAACGACTTAAAGTCTTTTTTTCACTGATTGTCATTTCAACACTAGTCAGGCACACATCAAATTTGATGTGTGCGTGACTAGTATTTGAAATGGCAATCAACCCAAAACAAAGTAAAATTTATCTAGCACGATCCATGAACCAAATGAAACTTGCGTGATGTTTACTTTGCATCTAGGACATCATATTAGCTACCAGGCACATGTAGTCATGTACACACCATCGCCTCTTGACTATCTTCAGCGATTGGAGTTGTTTCATTTATCAAGGGGCTCATAATGTTCTTGAAGAATATATGACGAATTGTTCTTTTCTTTCTCATTAGGATATATAAGTGAAACCTCACAAGGTGCCGCCAATTAGTAAATTTAAATAAGATAAGATACACACATATAATAGCATAGATATAGTGTGTTTTGCGATAATAGCATAGATATAGTAGTGGAACATCAGCATTCCGCCGTGTACGCCACCGCCGGCTAATCTATCAGGGCGGGACGAGATTACCACCACCAGAAAACCACAGCAAGAAGGCGCGGGCTCCACCGTTGCATCTGGTGGCGTCTGCAGGGAGGGAGAGATAGCAACTGAGAGAGACATACCGAGAGAGAGAGAGAGAGAGAGAGAGAGAGAGAGAGAGAGAGAGAGAGAGGGAGAGGGAGAGGGAGAGGGAGAGGGAGAGGAGAGAGGAGAAGTTACCGGATCGGAAGCTCCCGGTGCTCGTCAGTGCAAGTGTTGTCGCGGAGGAGCGGATCCACGGGCCTTGTAGTCGGGGAGGAGATGATCCGTCAGGAGGAGATGATCCGTCAGCGGCCTAGTCGGAGAGGTGGAACGCCCTCACGGAGACGCCGGCGGAGGAGGCCGGTGAAGCAGCACCGGCCGGGATCGAATGCCACGAACAAGGTCGTCCCCTCCTACGAGGAAACAACCGGCCCCTCCCTGCAGCGCGAAGTTGACGACGGTCGTTCGAGGATCCCGTCGACACCGTCGACATCTTGGTTGCCGGAGAGCCATGGCATGCCTGGGGCAAAGTCACCGCAAACCCTAGGTCACGCGCCGCCGCGGTCCGGACAGCTCGACAAAGCGGCACACATCGAAGCACGCGCGCGCCGGCGAGCCATCCGGTCGCGACGCCGTGGCTGCTGGGCGGCAGTGCATCTGTCGCCAGTGAGGTTGGGCGGCGGATCTGGCATTTTGCTGATCGAGGGGATGGCGCGAGAGCACGATGGGTGGAGGGAGAGAGAGTGACGGGAAGGTGGGTTGCGGATCTGGCATCGACGGGCTCTGATCGATGAGCGGCTCGGGGCGGCACGATGGAAGGAGAGGAGAGGAGGGAGGTGGCGGCGCGATTTAGGGTTTGGACTTTGGAGTTTTCGGAAATGGAGCGTGGTTAATAGGTCGCACGCTCATTTCCGAAAAATTTCGGGATAACTTTCGCACCTCACTGGCTGCAGTTGGGCCCTGGCACTTTTGGACCTGACTGTACAGTCTCTAGTTAGGTGGTTTGGTAGTAACAATAAACTAGTTTTAGTTTTAGTTTTAGTGGTATCATATAAACTAGTAAAAATAAGAGCACGAACTACCAAAATGCAATAGAATCTTTCACATGACACTGCAATTGCAATTATTTGCTCAGAGCAATTGATACGACCGCAACATGATAATTACTAGGTCACGTTGGTTTTACTTGGATTTCCTTTTTTTCTCTCTAAGGACATAATGATGGTTGGACATTTTTCTCAGTAAATTGTGTGTTGGCTAGGTGTACCGAGGAGCCGACTCCTAACAAAGAGATTCTCGTATCTACCATAGGACTACTGAGTTTTATATGACTAGGATCCTAACAAAGAGTCTCTTACAAATAGGAAGGCTTCTCTAAGCAAAAGTTGAATAGCGTATACGCCAGTTTATTCTCTCGTCTTAGAGTTATCCAATCCGATTTAGTGGATTATTTTGTGTGTATATACAAACTAGGGGTTAGAATATGATAGATATAGGCATGGAAGACATCAGAATTGTTTCATCGAGCACTATCAAAGTGAGGTTCTGCCATCTTCTCGTGCTTCGAGGAGGGAGAGACGCTAGGCTCTCCAAAAGGTGTACACCCAGGGGTGTGCATGCTCGTTGTGACCGAATCTAGCTGCTTAGTCTTACTATGACACTACGGATTACATTCGGAAGCCGGACAAATCTACGGAATGTACATTTGCAGGATGTGGCACGACCTTTGACTGACTTGTTGGATTTTTGAATGTAAAACCCGAACAAAAAAAGTCTGTAAGCAGAAAGGCCACCGCAGATGGGCCTTCAGTGTATGAGAAGCCCAAAGTGCATTTCAGGCCAGTACACGCTCAACAGTAGCCCATGAAAAAAGCCCACGAGACGGTGCTAACTGGTGCGGTTGATTTCCGGCGCAAAACCCCGCCGCAGAAAGGATCCTAAAACCCTTGCTCAGCCCGCCTTCCTCCCCACTCCCCCATGCCACGCCACCCCACCCCCACTCCCCACACCCACCAATGGCACCGCGCGGCAACCACAATAGCAAGAGGTCGCCGCCGCCGCGGGGCAAGGGGAAGGGCAAGCGCCCCTCCTCCGGCGCCGCCCCCGTCGGGGACGAGCCGCTCTTCGAGGCGGAGCCCAAGCGCCGCCGCGCCACCCGCGCGGATGAGGACATCGAGAGCGGGGACAGCGACGACGACGGCCTCACACTGGGCGGCGCCGCCGTCGTGGGCGAGGATGGAGATGAGGGAGAGGAGAAGGAGGAGGAGGAGACTAATACGTGTCAAACATATCTATAATTTTTTATTGATCCATGCTAGTTTTGTGATGTTGTCACATAGTTTTAATACCATATTACATCATTTTTGCATTTTGTCGGACTAACCTATTGACAAGATGCCCAGTGCCAGTTCCTTGTTTTTGTTGCAGAAAGTTACTTCTGAAAATATTCTCGGAATTGGACGAAAATTTACGGAGATTTTTTATTGAGGAAATAAGGACCGGAGCTAGAAGGGCGACCCCGGGAGGGACCCATAGGCCAGGGGTGGGTCCCACCCACGGGTCTAAGGGGGGTCGCGGCCGGGGGTGGTCCCTGCCCCTCGGAGACCCCCTCATGACGCCCTTTGGCCTATAAATCATCCCCGACGAAAAAACCCTAACCCCCGAAGGATTTTCCCAAATACGATACAGAGCTCCGCCGCCATCGCCGACAAGTTTTGTGGGTTCAGAAGGTCATGTTCCGGCACCCTGCCGGGACGGGGATCGACCGCCAGAGCCATCTCCATCAACACCGCTGCTTTCCGCGATAAGGAGCGAGTAGTCCCTCACCGGGGCTGAGGCTTATACAAGTAGCTATGTGGTTATCTCTCTCTCCCATGATGTGATATTTGTTGTGATCATGAGCTTTGTTAGTATAGTTGAATACATGATGTTTCCCCATGTGTAATGGATATGATGTTGCTCAAGTGGTGTTATCTAGTATAATTTGCGGAGTCATCGTTGTGATCACGGTACCTCGGTGACAGTGTGGGTGCCGTGTGTGACTCTATGCATCAAGATTAGAGGGATCTTCATAATGAGTTTGTTCTTTATTATTGTTGGATTGAATAGATCATGAGGTTTCTTGATGCTTATGTTATCGAAGAAAGAGACTATTCAAGAAATAGGTTGTGGTGTTTGTTAGTATTATCTTTGGATGCGGATAGTGACAGTATGAAGTGTCCATAGATGTGGAATACGAACTTTAAGGTGTGCTTTTCGTAGCCCTACGCAATTCTCATCCTATTTGGTACACCGTTTTTAGTCACTTGCTTGCTTGCTTGCTGCCATTTTTATTACAGAATTACAAAATCACCTTTTACCATCCATATCACTTGCATTTTACTATCTCTTCGCCGAACTAGTGCACCTATACAATTAGCCATTGTATTAGGTGTGTTGGAGACACAAGAGACTTCTTGTATCTTAATTGCAGGATTACTTGAGAGAGGATACGTTCAACCTCTTCCTCCCATGGATTCGATAAACCTTGGGTTACTCACTTAAGGGAAATTTGCGCTGTCCTACAAACCTCTGCGCTTGGAGGCCCAACAAGTTTACAAGAATAGAAACGTGTAGTAGACATCAAGCTCTTTTCTGCCGCCGTTGCCGGGGTGGTAAGGTAAGCGGTACTCATACTCCGACGACGAAGCTAATTTCTAGCATCGTTGTTGAGAAGGTGTGTGCTTGAAGGTATCTTCTTTAGATTTTGCAATTAAATCTTTTCATTTCTTGGTTTTATTTTACTAGTCTGGCTTATGGAACGTTGTCCTTTAAATTTGCTGTTTGAGAGTGACATCTCCACCACTCCCATGATGGATAAGGTTACTCCACCTACTGAATGTATTCCTTTCGAAATACCAATGGGAATAATTGATCTTGTTATGACTAATCGCTATGCAGGAGATGGAACTGTCCATCCTAGTAATCATCTACTATATATTAAATATATTATGTGATTTGTTTGAGATTGCAGGTGTTTCAAGAGAGGTGATCATGAGGAAATTATTTTCCTTATCACTTAAGGAGAAAAGCATTGGAGTGGTATAGGCTACTAGACAATTCTCATTTGTTGGATTGGAAGGAGCTTATGTCTCTCTTGTATTCTAAATTTTATCCTCTTCATGAAATTCATCAAGATAGAAATTATATCTACAATTTTTGGCCACATGATGGAGAGAGTATAGCTCAAGCTTGGGGGAGATTAAAATCATTAATACTTAAATGCCCTAACCATGAGCTTTCCAAGGATATCATTGTTAATAATTTTTATGCAAGGCTACCCCGCCATGACAAGGAAATACTTGATGCTTCTTCTATGGGTTCTTTTACAAGTAAGAAGATTGATACTAAATGGGATCTTATTGAAAAGATTCAACACAACATTGAAGATTGGGAGATCGACAAAGGTAAAGAGTCAGGTATAAATTATGAGTATGATTGCATTAAGTCTTTTGTTGAAACTGATAGTTTTAATAAGCTTAGTGCTAAGTTTGGACTTGACTCTCATATAGTTGTTGATATCTATAAATCTTTTGCTTCTCGTATTAATATTCCTAAAGAGAAATGGTCTAAGCATCATGAACCTTTCAAAGACATTTGCAAACAAAATGAAATTGTTAATGATGATTGCAATAGACATGATCCAATCTCTACAAATAATGTTTTATATAAGCATGTTAATTTTTGTGGAGTGCATAGACCTTGTGAAAGCACTCGGGTTGAAGAAGATAAATATTGTAAGCAACATAAGCATGAAAGAACTAGCAAATGGCTTAAGGATTTATATAAATTTGCTAGAGAATTAAATGACCTCTATCCTTTTATGTGTGAACTTTGCAAAGAAGAAGGTCATTTTAATTTCCAATGCTCATACTTTAATGATAGAACTATTAGTCTGTTTTGTGATAAAATGATCACCTCTAGTCTTTATGATGAACTTAATTTATTTTTGGGGTGTGAAGAGTTATCAGAAAAAACTTCTTGGTTAGATAGGAGTACTTTTAGGACGAATGACATTCTTCAGGGAGCTTATCATTATTGTGTTGTGAATTGCCGTGACAATGCTTACATTGCAAAAAATTAGAAAGAATAGCACTTCACCAAATTATGAAAGGAAAAATGTTTCTTATGTTGCCAATAATGAAAGGGAGATATTCTCCCAAGTTTCTCCTGTCTTTTCTAATAATGAATCAGATTATGTGGAGAAGCTTCCTTTCCAACCACTCCCTCCTAAGGTGGTTGTGAAGAAGAAGAAGAAGAAGAAGAAGAAGAGAGGGAGGAGTAAAAAGAGAGAGGAAACGGTATCATCCCCTAAGCATATTACTCCCATCATGGTTGTTCCTAATGAGCATGAATCAAAAATTATTGAAGATGATCCGCTTGATTGTATTCATTATTATCTTGATGTTAAGTCTATAGGCACTATTAAAGAAGATTATGTTATGCCTGTTACTTATTGTGATGATCATGATTGGGAAAATAATACTACTTATGATCTTGAAAATATTTTTGGCACTAATTTTGAAAATGATGATATTGATAATTGTTATACTGTTGGGAATATTCATGTTTCTTCTAATCATAATGTGGAAAACCCCAAGCTTGGGGATGATGGGTTTGAAAATACTTTTGGTATTGAAAGTTATGATGATTTGTTTACAAAAATATATGCTTGGAAAGATGACTATCCCCTTGCTTATGATGATATTATGCCTCTACTTTTTGATGATTATTGTGATGATAACTATGCCATAAAGAATAATTTTAATCGTCCTTATGAGACTTATCATAATTATTACTCTCCTACTGAACATCATCTTTCTAATATACAATTAGTCTATCATGTCCAAGTTCTATATGATAGTCCTACTCTCAATCACTACTAGGAAACTAGCTATAGGTGGATAGCTATTCTGTGGCGCACCAAAGTGGCCGTGCGCCACAGAAATCGTCCCCTTTCTGTGGCGCATATTTAAGAAATGCACCACTGAATTAGGGTATTCTGTGGCGCACCAGCGCACATGCGCCACAGAAAATTAGTGGGCCCCACAACCAACGGCTGGATTGCATCCTACCCCACCTTTTCTGTGGCGCATGTAGACAGATGCGCCACAAAAATCTGTCTTTCTGTGGCGCATCCAGCTGCGTGCGCCACAGAAAGTAGCATTTCTGTGGCGCATCTTGTTCCATGCGCCACAGAATTTCTGTGCAGAAATACAAAAGTGGCAGCATATGAATTTTAGTATTATACCTACTAAAGGTGTCTATTCTTTCTTTAAAAATATTAACAAATATGTGTGTGTTCTTTCTTTAAATTTAACCAAAAATTTATTTTTTGAAAAGAAAAAATATCATTAAAAAGAATAACAAATATGTGTGTGCTCTTTCTTTAAATTTAACCAAATTTTTTTTAAAAAAAATTTGAGACAGCCAGGATTCGAACCTGGCTGCCCCAAGTTTCAGCTTGCTAACCACTGGGCTATGAAGTTGTTGGTGTCATGAAACAGCAGCACCATGTTTTAAATTTTTCGGCCACGTAATTCTGTGGCGCATCTCTAAAGAGGATGCGCCACAAAATATCAAATTTCCGTGGCGCACGCATGAAGGGATGCGCCACAGAATCTCACATTTCTGTGGCGCACCTAGGCGGGGATGCGCCACAGAATTTTTCTGCACCCACTTACATGTGGGCCCTCCCTGTGCTGGCCTCTCCTTTCCCAAATTTTGCAAACCCGTGCGCACGTCCCCTCGACGCCCAACCGCCGGCCGCCGTACCACCACCGCCCCAACTCACCGCCGCCGGCCGCCCCAGCCCATGAGGAGCACGTCCACCGCGCCCACGAGGAGCACCTCCACCGCGCCCACGAGGAGCACCGCCACCGCGCCCGCGAGGAGCATCGGCCTCCACCGCGCCCACGAGGAGCACGCCTCCACCGCGCCCACGAGGAGCACCTCCACCGCGCCCACAAGGAGCACCTCCACCGCACCCACGAGGAGCACCTCCACCGCCTTCGACGACCTCCCCTCCCTTCCCTCCCCGAGGTGTTGCCCCTCTCCCTCTCCTCCTTCCCCTACCTTAGAGCTGCACCCTAAGTGTTTGTTAAAATCCCAAGCCCAAGTTTGATGCTGGATGCTGTGTGATGCTAGATGTTGTGATGCTTGATGCTGTGATGCTAGATGTTGTGTATGGTGGGATTCTCTAGTGCTTGATAGTGTCTATCATAAATGCAGTAATTTTAGGTTTAATTTTTGCTAGGTGTTTTAGGTTTAATTTTTTTGAACCTCTGATAGTGTGTTTTAGGATGCTCCTGCCACATGGACTTGAACAAGTAATAGTTTCACAGTTTTTAGGATGCTCCTGTTGTACCCTACTTCCTCTAAACTTGTGTTCATGTTCAGTGCAAAAAGAATTCTTCTACTAGCCAATATAGGATAGTAGGAACGATAATAATAGCTAGTGGATTTAGTTTTGCACTTACAAAAATATATTGATCTCTATGTAGCAGCTTCGGTTTAACTAGACAAACCTGTTAGGTGTTTTGTACATATTAAACCTAGTTGAGATTCATGGAAATAGAGAAGTGGAAAAGGAAATTAGCTACATGATCATTTAAGTAGCAATCTGGGTGTCATCCTTAGAACAAAAAAATAGCAGTGACAGCCAATCTGGGTGTCATCCTTAGAACAAAAAATTAGCTACATGATCATTTAACCTAGTTGTTCCAATCTGGGTGTCATTGTATTTATTCACCATATTTAAATAGCAGTGACAACCAATAAAGGACAGTAGGAACAAAAAAAAATAGCTAGTGCATTTAGTTTTGCATTTACAAAAATATATCGATCTTGTATATTCCTGTCAAGTTAGGTTTATGTTTTTTCACAGATCCCTAACAAAACAGAAAAGTAAACAGAATTATTATTGATGATGGATGCATAATAATCCTGTTATTATTGATGCTTTTGATGCTTTAGATGATGGATGCACAATAATTCTGTTATTATTGACATATGTTATTATTGATTCTATTATTAGATGCTTTATTGATGCTGAAAATATGTTCCTTTTCTTTTTTTTGGTTGGATAGGTGCAGAGGTGCTTGTGTGTGCTAGGCAAGAAGACGCCCTTGTGCGTGAAAAATTTACAGGTGAGGTTGTTTGTGCTTCGACCATCGTGTCGTGGAGTTTGTCATGGTTGTTTGTGCTCCGACCATCGTGTCGTGTACATGTCGGCCGGAGATGCCGGCCGGAGATGTGGATCGATATTTTTGTGAAATGTTTGTAGGTACCACGAGAGGCCCTTGAGTTTTCCGGAATGTCAATTAACTTCCGTTCCGGCAATCATAAGGTCGTCTTCGTTGAACTACATTTTTATCACTTTACATATTATGTGCTATGTTTGGAGAGTCTTTTTGCTTTCAGTTTTGTTTGTTTGTTTGTTTGCTGATCATATCCTTGTTGGATCCTAGCTTTATTTGTGTGGGAGAGAGACACGCTCTGCTTTTTCATTTGAATACTCCTTTGATTCGCTTATATCTTGTTGAGTATTCTTAGCTACTGTTTTTTTGCTAGTAAGCTCTCGCTTTTAGCTTTTATCTTGTTTGTAGCTGCTAGTTGTTGATGCTAAACTTTCTTGTTCTTCACTTATACTTGTTGGAGAGTTGTTATTGATAAATTGCTTGAATTGTCAAAGTGACAAAATGCTATCCATGTGATATTAGAATGAAATGAAAGCCTGCATAGTCTTCTAGATCATTGTGTGGATACTTGATGCTTCTCAATTGTTTTAAGATATTGAGATGAATGCTTAAACTTACTGGTTATTTGAGTGGATATTGATTAGTAAATAAATACAGTTAAAAGCTTGAAACTGTGTGGTGTTTCGTAGTTGTTAATTCATAAAGCTAATCTTTCAATCAAAAGAACTGTTTGGTCAACAAGGGAGACGGTGTGGAGCGTTTATGGTTATGATTGACTAATGTCTTATGTTACTCTGTTACCGGTTAATGTTAGATGTTTGCTTCAAATACCTCTTTTGCTAAGCCCAAAAATTCGTACTAAGTGTAGAGTTCACTCGTGCATCCAAATCCCAAAGCCAAACTATCTTGCCAGCTGAGTCCACCATATCTACCTATGCATGGTATTTCTTGCCATTCTAAGTAAATTTGTCATGTGCTATCTTTAAAATATTCAAAATACTCCTTTTTGTGTCTCTGTTTTTAAGCTCATGAGGAAGCAGTAGAGAGCTAGATATAACTTGTGACAAGCAAGGTCATTTCCCCCCTTTTCACCAGGTGTTGATGGTTTACGTCTTCACTTCAATCAACCCGAGAACAGTTTAAGCAAAATATAAATACAACTCACCATTCTCCTCCGCGCAATGAAAATCTAAGAAATCAGCTCTAAACATTGGACAGTGGTGAAACCAAGGAGAAAGAGGAACGTACTCGTTCCTCTAAAAACCAGCTGCTATCACAAGTCTAAAAACCTTGCTTGTTATGGGGGAGTAGATAGCTTCTCTGTTGTGAAATCGTTGACGAAAGCATGCATCTCTCAAAATTGTTTTACTTCTGTTTTATAAAAATAAAAAGCTCTAGCACATGACTAATCCCTGCTTCCCTCTGTGAAGCCTTTCTTTTACTTTTAATGTTGAGTCAGTTTTCCTTTTCCTTCTATCTCCACCAAAGCAAACATATAGCATTGACCCTAGGTATCATTGATCATATTGCATCGTCAGATTAAACATGAATCTTTATATTGACTTTACCGTTGGAAGTTGAAGATTTTTGCTAATACTTACATCTTCTTTGTTTTGATTCTCAAACACTTTTGTCATGGAACTATTACCTTTGAGAATTAATCAAATATGTTGGTCACCTTGCTTTCATGTCTTTAACGTACTATTTATGAAAGGTTTTGCTTGAATGATTCAACTTGGTTATTCATTACTTTCTTGTTATCAACTATAGACAATTGTTTTGTATCACTTCATTCACATCCTATACTTTACATTACTATCTTGATCATGATTGTGTTGGTTGCATGTCTCATAAAAAATTATTTTGTTATCACTTACCTACTCGAGGACGAGTAGGAGTTAAGTTTGGGGATGCCGATACGTGTCAAACGTATATATAATTTTTTATTGATCCATGCTAGTTTTGTTCTAATGAATTATGTAGAATGTCCAAATGGGGACAAAACCATGTTATAAATTGTATATATGTTGTATTTTTTATTTTACCTAATAAGTGTCACAGATACAAAATTAGAAGGTAAGAATGGAATTCACTCTTTATTTAAAGTCTCTCGCAACCTCCCACTGGACTAAGGACGGGCTCCTAAGAAAGTGATTCTCATATCTACCAGAGGACTAGTGACTTTATATATGACCATGCTCCTAACAAAGAGTCTCTTATAAATAGGAAGGCTTCTCTAAGCAAGAGTTGAATAGCGTATTTATCATTTTTCTTCTCTGTCTTAGATTGATCCAATCTGAGTTTGTGGATTATTTTTATTGTACATACATATTAGGGATGCGAATTTGATAGATATAGGCATGGAAGACAACGGGATTATTTCATCGAGCGCTATTAAAATGAGGTTCTCCTATCGTCTTGTGCCTCGTTCATCGGTGTACCTGGCTGGAGGACGGAGAGACGTTAGGCTCCACCGAAGGGTTACTGGGAGTGCGCGATTTTTGTGATTGAGTCTCACAGCTTAGTCTAGCCATGCCACCGTGGAGTGCAGTCCACCGTTGGACAAATATGTAGGATCTTGATATCATCATGTGGCAGTGTGACACGACGTTTGACTGTATTGTTGGACTATCAAATCCACGAGGCTTAGAGAAGGGTGCAACTTGATTTGCAAAAAAAGAGAGTGCAACTCTGTAACCCAAAAAAAACTGTAAGCACAAAGGCCACCACAGATGGGCCTTGATTGTGTGAAAAGTAGAGTCTCGACAATAGCCCATGAGAAAAGCCCAAGAAGCGGTGCTAACTGGGTGGTCGATTTCCGGTGCAAAACCCTGCCGCAGAAAGATCCTAAAACCCTAGCTCAGCCCGCCTTCCTCCCCCACCCCCCACCCCCCACGCCACCGCCCCCCTCTCCCCCACCCACCAATGGCGTCGTGCGGCAACCGCACCAGCAAGAGGCCGCCACCGCTGCAGTTAGTCATAACCACATCCCTACTTAGTACAGTCGACAATCGAATAATTCTTCATCGAGATCTCCATCATGAGACATGATGTTTGATTTCCTTGTTGCGGGATTTTCAAATCCACAAGGAGGTTGTGAGTTTGGCCGCTATGCACGTAGGGCATGCATTTTCAACACTATCGATTGTTTGTGGGGTTTAACGTGCATATGTGTATCCATATCAACTTAATATTCATTGTAATATCAGTACTAGACACGTACATTTCTATGAAAAATAGCATAATTCTTCATTCGTTCCTGGTTGTTTGTCTATATTGATTTTTTAATTTCCCAAGAAGAAAAAGGAATCACAACTTCCATTTTTTCCCTTCACAATACACACATTTTTCTTTCCCTTATTTATTTGGGGAGATGGGATGAGTTTGTGTGCGTGTGCGCGGGTGGGGGACAGGGGCGATCGGATGGCATGAGGGGCCCTTAGAGAAGTACTCGCTCCGTCCCTATATATAAGAGCCACTTTTTTCCCCGGACTTGGTCTTTTATGGACGAGTTTCGCCGCTAGTATATACTAAATTAGATGGATTGAAAATGTTATTCGTCTTGCAAAATTGTTTTATTTTATATATTTATTTCAATTTTGTGAACATATTATAAATATAATTCTAGTCCAAATTATAAGTTGTTGACCAGCAAAAGTTAGTTGTGCCTTATACTTGGGATGGAATGAGTAGGATGAATGACCTTGGAAATATGAAATTTAACAATATTTAGTAAATTGGGTGATCATGGAGATGAGATGAGAAACAAGATAAACAACCAAGGCCACCAACTCCCTTTCATTTTTTAGGGTTGTTGTAATCATTGGTAGAATAGAGATGACCCAAGGGACTTGAAGAGCTACAACTCGCAATCCCTATACCACTGTCTATTGCTTAGGAGCTACCACCAACTCCACTATAATAGTAAAAATATGATGAATGAAGAAAATATATCCCTATGCCTAAAAAGACCAGAAAGGCCACACAAATGGGCCTTCAGTATCCAAGGTCGAAAACAACTTTCAACGGTGGACAGCCAAATCCCATGAAAAACTAGGGTGGTCAAATTCTGGTGCAAAAGCCCGCCTCAGAAGGATCCTAAAACTCTCGATCAACTCGTCTTCCTCTCCCAATGCCCCTTCACCGCACCCACCAATGCGGTCGCTTGCCCACCGCGACAATAAGAGGACACCGACATCATGGGGCGGGGCAAGCGGCCCTCCACCTGAGATGACCCATTCTTCAAGGTGGATCCCACGCATCGTCGCACCAGTTCGGACAAAGACACGAGAGTGGGGACACTGACAACGACAAACTTGTGTTGGGTGGCACCATCGTGGTAGAGGGTAGCAATTAATGAGGATGAGCAAAAGGAGGATGAGTAACTGCCAGGGAGAACAAACTGTGAATGACTAAACTATATGTGTTATAACTAAACTGAAATTTGTGACATGGAGAAATCTTCGTAACACCTCAAAAGTTTTTTCTATTCTTCTATTGCTATACAACTCACAGCCGTGTGCTATAGTTCTACTGTAACTAGTGAGTTAGGTAGGTATGCCGCACATCACGTTCAAAGGATAGTGTTCCGTTCAAAACAAGAAGACCCCAAATCATCTCGAAGGGCTCACATGCGCCTCCGCAACCCTAACTTTCTAATGATAAAATAATAAATATATCATCAAGAAAATGAATCCCTAAGACCATCATGCCTATGGTAGTATGTCGTACCTTTGTGCATCTCCGCAAATACCCATTTCATACACCATGCACTCCAAAACTTTCATCATTGGCTAATAGAAGATAAGACGTACTCTGGTCATTTATGATTTATGTGAGTTACTAAAGTTGCTCACAAGGAAACTTATATTTATGCATTGATCACTTGTTTCCATCGGGCTTTCTAAAGAATTGCCTATGTTAGATAACACTTATTTCCTGAATTTGTTACTTCATGTTTAGTTATTGTCGATAAATTGGAAAGTTTTGTGAGAAGTCTAATATATTTCTCGTTGTATTTCAATGAGATCACTCGACTACACATCATCCCTTGCATTGAGACATGTCACTACTACGTGGTAGAGCCTCTGACGGTCCACATACTCACGGAAAAACATAAACTCTCTTGTCATTATCTAAGCACATTTTCCATCTAACTATTAATCCATATTTGAGGTGCATGATAATGGGAAAAGATAAGATGATAGTCGTTGATCCAACATATAGGAAGGGTGTAGACCTAAACCCTAGACCCTCCCCGTGGGCCATGTATTTTGGTGCCTTCCTGATCCATGACATATATCCCTTCATCGAAGGCAATGGTGTTTTCGTCAAGATACGTGGAAGGGACCTTGAACAGCACAATTCTTTTGACGGAGTTACCTGCGCTCCATCGTTCTAGTCGGAGGAGGATGAATTTGCCACAGGCAACTCCTAAGGGAGAAGCTTCCATCAATTACCTTTATTCGTAATACATATGTTATGACATACAATTATTTGACTTCAGAGTCTAGTTCGATATATAGGTTCATGTTCATGTTGTTGTTAGGCTTGCTCTTGTTTATGGAAGTTCATTATCTTTGCCTTTAGTTTCTTTTGAATAATTTGGTGTTTCGAGCACTGCCACATGATAATATACTAACTAGGTGGGGTTGATTTTACTCACTCGTATGTTGTCTCTAAGGGTAGAATGTCATTGGTTAGTTTTTTCATGAACTTGGTTGGTTTTACTCTCTCACTTGCTCTTGGTTAGGTGTAAAGTCTTGACACAGAGGACGGAAGGTCAATGAAATTCTTCCATTAGGAAAGAAAATATAAGTTAATGCATTGTTTATTTAATGCTTTCACAACCTCGAACCTACCAAAGGATAAAAGCTAATATAAATGAGATTCTCAAATATAGTTCCACCCGAGGACCAATGAGTTTATATGACCGCATGCCAGACAAGTATTATCTTATAAAGAGCAAGATTTCTCTAAGAAAATGTTGAATCGTTATTTTATTTTGTTTGTCTTAGAGTTACCCAATCTGATTTTGTGGATCATTTTTAGTTCACATACATACTAAAGATGTGAATTTGATAGATATACGCATGAAAGACATCGGGGTTATTTCATCGAGCACTATCAAAGTGAGGTTCTGCCATCTTCTCGTGCTTAGTTCGCCAATGCACATGTGTGGAGGAGGGGAGAGATGCTAGGCTCTACCCAAGGTCTTTATCCAGTGGGTGTGCATGCTCGTCGCGGCCATGGCGAGGCTTGAGGTTAGCTCCACGTTTGCCTCCTCGTATTTCCTATTTCCTGTTGGTGCGGGTCGCTGGCGGCGTGGACACATCTAGCCACAGGAGAGAGAGAGAGCGACCGAGAGAGAGACATGGTAACGTTGGGCATGGATAGAAACGGGCCAAATGTAGACCGCTATTTCTTCTAACCTGGGCCTAGCTGGGCTTGCAGCCCAACCGAACTATGGAGCTCAGCCGAACGTTTGCTGCTCCGCGTGAGACGCTGGAGTCCGCCCTGGAAGCTGGATCGACGGATTTTACGGAAGCTGGACCATATCCGAACACGCCCTTAGTCTCACCATGACACTGCGGAGTACATTCGGAGGTGGGACAAATCTACGGAATGTACATTTGCAGGATGTGGCACGACGTTTTGACTGACTTATTGGATTTTCGAATGTAACCCCCCAAAAAAAAAAACCTGTAAGCAGAAAGGCCCACCACAGATGGGCCTTGAGTCTGAGAAAAGCCCAAAGTGCATTTCAGGCCAGTACACGCTCAACAGTAGCCCATGAAAAAAGCCCACGAAGCGGCGCTAACTGGGCGGTCGATTTCCGGCGCAAAACCCCGCCGCAGAAGGATCCTAAAACCCTAGCTCAGCTCGCCTTCCTCCTTCCCCCCCACCCCACCGCCCCCACTCCCCCACCCACCAATGGCGCCGCGCGGCAACCGCAGCAGCAAGAGGCCGCCGCCGCCACGGGGCAAGGGCAAGGGCAAGCGCTCTTCCTCCGCCTCCGCCGGGGACGACCCGTTCTTCGAGGCGGAGCCCAAGCGCCGCCGCGCCGCCCGCGCGGACGAGGACATCGAGAGCGGGGACAGCGACGACGACGGCCTCGCGCTGGGCGGCGCCGCCGTGGGAGAGGATGGCGAGGAGGGGGAGGAGAAGGAGGAGGAGGAGACGGCCGGGGAGAAGAAGCTGCGCATGACCAAGGAGTACCTGGAGAGGATCGCCGACGCGGTGAAGAGGAGCAAGGAGGAAGACGACGACGACGAGGATAGCGACGAAGAGTTGGACGGTGCCCCCGGCGGGAGAAGGGTCGCCAAGCTTCTCAAAAAGAAGCAGCTCGTGGAGAGCGGCAGGCAGCGCCTGAGCCTCGCCGCGAGGTGAGCAATTGTTCCCTGCAATTCTTCAGTGTCGTTTTTGTTGCTGTTGTTCTGATGCTATAGGCGCCTCCCTTCAATTACCTTGCTCAACCAGAAATGATGTAGTGGAATTTGATCTTCTGTATGTGACGAGGCACTGCATTTTGCAGGGTGCTGCCGCCGGGCGAGCAGGATGGATTCAGATTCATAGCGAAGCACCGTCAGCCGGTGACTGCGGTTGCTCTGTCGATGGACGGCGACAGGGGGTTTTCTGCGTCCAAGGACGGAGTTATCATGCATTGGGATGTTGAGACTGGGAAATGTGAGAAGTATTTGTGGCCGACTGAAAAGGTGTTGGGTTCGCACCATGCTAAGGCTCCCCTGTCCAAAAAGAGAAGCCAGCACGTGCTTGCGCTGGCTGTTAGTTCGGATGGGCGATACTTGGCAACCGGTGGCATGGACAGGCACATACATTTGTGGGATGTTCGTTCACGGGAGCACATACAGGTGTGGTACTCCTTGTCAATCTATGATATAATAAGAGTTAACCATCCTATTAAGAGAATTGTTTTCAAAGATTAAAATTGACGTGCGCTGTGAAATTGTTTGAACTAATGACCAACTTACGTTATTCACATATCTGGGTGCTGTATGTCAGAGTCATACTAATTAGTAACCAAAATATCAATAGAGGCAAACCACTATTAGTTCACCCCATATGGGTCCTCCTGAAATGCTACTCCTACCTCTCGTGTGTTATTTAGACATAATAATGGCCTGTCATCTGGTTCTGTGCTTGTCCTTTTACTGGAAGGTGAAGTCCAAGTGCAAACTAACAAGGGCTAACCTTCTGAAATCCAAGTGCAAAATTGACTTGCTTTGTAAATTGTGTGAAGGAATGGCCAACTTGCATTAGTTGCATATATATGTATGTTGTATATGAGAGCAACCCAAGCTATTGATAGAGATAAACCACTTATAGTTCACCCCAGATGATTCCCCTTGAATTATTTACTTCTGCAGTGTTACTTAGACATAATAATTACCTATAAAACATTATTGTGGTTCTATGTTTGTCGTTTTTCTGGAAGGTGAAGTCCAAGTGCAAACTAACAGGGAATATTAACATTTCTTTACTTGTTGCATTGATATATGTTGATGCTTGTTCTATTTGGGTCTGATGCTGTTTCAAGCAAAAAATAGTATCCCCTGATGTCAAACTTATGGTTTAACTCATTCGTTATCTATGAGATCCAAGATTTCGCTGTCAGTATTGGTAAATGTAGAATTGCTGTAGTCCTTAAGACATCAGTTCGGATCTGTGTGCGGTAGTTTTTTTTACCAATTCACTGGGACTTGCGTTTCATATTCCAGTGTAGGCTGTGTCTTGGTGATCCAGCGAGCAGCCTTTTTAATCAGGTTGTAGATATACTGCTGTTTAATGTCCATGTGCATGGCTTTTGCCTTGTTATTTTCTGCCAAAGATTTTTGTTGGGTTTCATCTCTAGCCTACCCTAACTTTCTTGGGACAAATGGCTCTCTTTGTTGATCAAACTTCAAATACATATTGTTCATTGTTTTTTGGTACTATTGATGATGTTATTTGCTTGCCCTGATTGTAGTTTTGTTTTCTGTTATTCTGCAGGCATTCAGTGGCCATAGAGGGCCGGTCTCATGTCTTGCTTTTGGGCTGGACTCTCCAGAGCTATTCT
The DNA here is from genome assembly GCA_012064385.1 of Puccinellia tenuiflora. NCBI lineage: Eukaryota > Viridiplantae > Streptophyta > Magnoliopsida > Poales > Poaceae > Puccinellia > Puccinellia tenuiflora. The sequence goes on from QRDG01000274.1 coordinate 369,993, forward strand.
CTGGTTCTTACGACCGCTCAATAATGCAGTGGAATGCTGAAGATAGAACATACATGCACTGCCTATATGGCCATCAAGGTGAAATATTGACAACTGATGCACTCAGCAAAGATCGACTTCTGACTGTAGCACGCGATAGAACAATGCATCTTTGGAAGGTAATTTGTCCCTTTGCTTTGTCATTTTTTGTAGCTTTTAACACCTTTTGTGCTACTATCATCTCTACATACAAATGATGTGCAATTCATCAGCCTGCCTTGTACATATCAAGCCTTGTTCAATAAATAGGTAGCCTGATAAGACTTTGTGTTAAGGTTTGAACAACATATGAACATAAAAATGACCTGTTCATCTCTGTTTCATGCAAGCAAGGAGGGGATGCTTTAATTCCTGAATAGATATGCTTTTCTCTGTTCAGAAATATAGGCGAAAAATATCACGACTTACCATTTCCATTTCTTGGCAGATACCGGAGGAGTCACAGTTAGTCTTCCGTGCGCCTGCTGTGTCTTTGGAGTGCTGCTGCTTTATCGATGACAAGGAGTATTTGTCTGGATCAGATGACGGAAGCCTTGAGCTTTGGAGTGTCATGAGAAAGAAACCTACTCACATTATAAAAAATGCCCATCCAGCATCATCTCCCAGTTCACCTGACAGTGCTGATGAAAAGTTGACCAAAGGTAAGATAAACTTTCTCAATTCTGTTAGCTCTCTTTTCTGTGATGGAAAAGGGTATATTTAGATGCAAGATGTGTCAGAAATTAATCATTGTTGTTTAGCTCCTTGTAGTAATTCGAATCTTTGCAGAGATGTAACTGACCGCACATATTAATCATCCCCCTTTCACCAAGCATTGTTAGTTTGTAACTTGTGCTCAATGCTGAGAGCACATAGTTGTCTGTCCGTGCCTTGCTGTATGCTCTCTCTTTTCTACAACTGAGAGTATGCCATTTTTATTCATCCTGCAATTATGCAGAAAATGGAACCTGCAAGTCCGAAAGCTTTTCATCAGCTCATTCATGGGTTAGTGCTGTTGCGTCAAGAAAAGGTTCTGATTTGGCTGCATCGGGAGCAGCAAATGGTGTTGTTCGCCTTTGGACTATTCAACCTGATTCTAAAGGGATGCAGCCGTTGTTTGACTTGGCACTGGTACACATTATTCTACTAATTCACCCTATTGTTATGACTTGCTCCATGATGATTGTCCCTCAATCTTCTCTGTGTAACCCTGCTACAACTCTTATCTGTAATTTGTCATTGGCAGGATGGCTTTGTCAATTCTCTTGCAATTGCAAAATCGGGACGATTCATTGTTGCTGGTGTTGGCCGAGTAAGAGTTTTTCCAATTTTTTTTATAAATTCGGCTGCATGCATCATATGTATGCAGAGGCTGGGAGAGTTTTATCTTTGTTACATGAAAAACTGAAGAAACGCAAAAAAAAACATAACTGCTGACGCTGTTCTTATGTTTACTCGAGAAATTTGGGTAGCAGCAGTGAACAAAGTGGTGTACTTTCTTATTCATATCGTCTCTATCCATTTTATCAGGAACCTCGTCTTGGAAGATGGGGAAGTGTTGCGGGCGCAAAAAATGGAGTCGCAATTCATCGGCTCAGTCTACAAGATGACAAAGAGGATCTGTAGGTAGATAGTCCGCGCATTAAGAAACCCTGCGGATTGTTCATACACTGTCAAGACGAAAGATTGTACCGACACCATGAGTGTCACACTTGCAGCTGAAAGATCTAGGAAAGGTTGAACAACAAGCTTCACACATGCCACAGTTCTGTGATGCACCAACTTACTATTCCAGACATCCATTGCTGAACGGCGCAATTTCTTCGCGCAAGTGTGGAAGAAGAGGGTATTGAATAGTTGGATGTAGCATGATTCGATACGTAATCTCTGTAGCAGGTGTAGTTTCGCTATTCTTGCGTCTGCCTGAAATGATTGAGACAGGAAATCACTGAATCTGTGAGGTTGGTTTTGGCAGAACTTTTTGTGGTTTTGGCTTTAGGAGACGTTCTCTGTAATAGCAAATTTTGATGGCTGGTAATGATCTTGATGAAACTGAAATTTTATTTATTTTCTTCTTGATACAGGCAATGTGAAAAGGTGATGTTCCCTATGTCAGATGGCTCTGCAATTAACAATTTTGTTTTAGGCCTAGTTCTTTTGGCAGCTTAAAAAATAAGTTCCCCCTCTCAAGCTTCTCATGTAAGCCACCCGACTTATTTTAAAAGCTCTGAGTAATAAGTCGGGTGGTTTATAGGAGAAGCTTGAGAGGGGGCAGCTTATTTTTAAGCTGCCAAAAGAACTGGGGCCTTAGAAAGTGATTTGCCGTTGGGACAATACCAAGGGGTTTTTATTGAAACCATTAATCCTGCAACCATCAGGACCAGTCGGAGCAGCCCCTGGATATCAGGGTATGTTTGGTTCATGCCAGAGCATGCCCTACCAAATTTATGCAACCATTGGCTAGAGATTCCTTGATCCTTTGTTGGCCAAATTGTTGGCAAGATTTGTGAAGGCAATTTGGATAGAGTTGGCAAGATTTCATGGGCAACCAAAGTTTTGGCAACCAACCAAGGATTGACCAAAATATCACATGCTGTCAGAATATTGGCACGGCAAATTTGAGCACCAACAAAACACGCTCTTTGTTCTTCCCGTGTTCCATTTCTGCAATACATGCAAATGACATCATCACTCAATATTCTTTTAATTCTTGAACTTGAAAAAAGAAATCTCTCAAACCATTGATTCATTTTCACCGTTGGGCGTCGGCCGTCATTCTACACCAATGCTAGATTTGCACGATACTATTTTTGTGGAATGATAGTATCTTTTCAGTCATTGGTAACATTGGAATACACACTCTCCAGCTTTGCAGAACACTCAATATCAGAAACACTCAATATAAGAAAACATGTAAAATAATCTGGTAACTATATACTATTATCGCAGTAATTGTTCTATGTTAATGTGACAACCACAATATTGTAATATGAGAACTGGTGTGACGAAAACAAATTTCATCGACACATAGCAACATGAAACCTAGTTTTGAAATCATTGTGGAGACGAAAATAATGATGAAAACAAATCAATGATATATTTAATTTAGTAATTTGTGTGATGATGTTAGCTTGAGGAGGTAGATTTTCGTATGTATATGCATGTCCTCTGTCAACAAGGAAAACATCCATTAAATAAAATCGAAAGATTAATTTGCATATGTGTGCTAATTATATAATCATTACAATTAAGTTTAGGCCCTTTTTGCATTGAAGGAATTTTAGAGGATTCCAATCCATAGAAACTTTTCCTATGGAATCCATTTGGATCGTATGATTGACCCTGAGCTCAAATCAAATTATTGATTTCCTCTGAGAAGTCCAATGTAATTACACTCTATCTCTCTCTACTCTCTCTCCTCATTACTGGAAAATTTATGTGTTTGTTTCCTACGTACCATCCAAAGACAGCTAGTGTTTTCATGTAGGAATCGAAATACATGTCATCTCAATCCTCTATTTTTCCTATTCCTATGTACGTTTTGAAAATTCTGCAATCCAAAGAGGCCCTTAGATGGGTGGTGATGGTTGGTCCATGCACAGACCGATTTTGCTCCCACATAAAAAACCTTAGCCCAAATTGGATCCATCCTAGATTCCGTGTGAATCAAGAAAAGGCCTAGCTCTTGTCTGGTAATGGATCGGACAAAAAAGTCGCAGGCCCCAACAGCCTGACCGACAACAGAACTAGCATATTATATTAAGAAATATCATGAGTTCTACTCATATTATTAGTTATTGTTTGCATGTAACATGCATGGTAAAATGGCAAGTCAAGAGACCATTGACGTTCTCTAACTTTTTTTATGTAAGTTGCTTGTATCCACCTCGGTGTGCTAGGTGTTGAGTGTGCGACATCTTGGTAGTAGCAAGTAATTCAACTAGCAGAGCAAAGACAATTATAGGGCTTAACGAAATAGTTTGACGTCTGAACAAAAAGGGAATATTCATGCAGGTGGCAAAACAAAATGATAGTTGAAAGGAAGGTAACATCGAGCATAAGCAGAAGATTAATATAAAGGAATGTCATCGACACCAAGATCGTGTCGAGGCAGTACACTTGGCAGAGTGTTTTTCGTCGCATATCTCTGCCACTCCAATGATGACATGCCCACATTTAGATTAAGAGTAAGCGGTTTCCAGTCAACCTCAGCTTTGCTATAACAATCAACAATGTGCAAGGCGACCATCACCATTAGGTCTACCTACCGAAATCAGTATTTTCTCATAGTAAGATCTATGTCCTATTGTCCCAACCCAACACAAAGAGCAACATCAAGATCCTCACGATCATATACAAGGAAAAGGACCAAACCAAAAAATTTAAGAAGTGGAAAAATAACAGAATCCTTAGTAACCATCGAGTAGAACATAGTCTATAAGGAAATTCTTATGACTTGAGGTACTAAATTTGAGCCGAGCATTACATACCCTCCCATTGGTGACATCTTTTAAAACATAACAGTTGCAAATACATTTTAAATAGTACCGTAAGTATATTTTTTCTATATATGTAGATATTATTATGTGCATTTTATATTTACGCGTGAGACACATGTAATATAAACACAAGAGGCCATGGAAACGCATGGACATACAACTACTGATAAATTAAGTTAGACATATATTATATTAATCATTTGATTGTATTATAATTTGTCTTCATATGATCACAAAAGCTTCTAAAATTAGAAAATATCTTTGTATTACACATTATTGTATAACTTGGACTGACCTCGCCACGACCGGGACTAAGTCAACATAACCGTTCTTCAATTTTGTATCACCCATCTAGGTAGCTAAATATGTAGGCAGATGTTAAACTCTCTCGCTTAAATATATATGTGTTGACAGACACGGAGTACCGTCTCATCCGGCGGACGGTCCACCTATATCTCTGTTGTAGGTGTGTAGATATTTTCTAGTAGATTATGGAGTCACTTTTTTAATTTTAGCAATATTGTGAGCAATATAACTATTGTTTAAAATCAACAAAACTAATTATGATTTTCTTTCGCTAAAAAATCCATTATATGTGCAAACTTCATTAGTGATTCACGGAGTTCTCTCATTATAAACTCCTTATAGAAAATACAACATGATTAGATTTTTTCTTAGAGCTCAGTTCTTATTCTTTTGATTTTATCTAAATGAACTACAAATTGGATTATTCATTTTTGAGGACTCTGGAATTGAGGTTTGCAAGAGCCAGCAATCCAACTTTTGTGTACGTGTAACCCTTAGTTTCTGTGTTTGTTTTGGTTTCTTCGATCTTTGTAACCTTTGCATAATTCATATTCATTTTTTTTGTTGAACGGGTAATAATTCATATTCATATATCATCGAAAAAATCCTACCATGAAAGCATAAAAGTCAAACTAATTAAAAAAAATCCAAAATACTTTTTTTGTGTACGCATACCAAGAACAGAGAATAGTTTTTATTTTTATGGGAAAGAACTAATTTCCTTTTTAACAATGTGAGAACAAAATTAGGTTTTATATGGAAGAAGAAGCATCAAACAAATCTTAGCAATCGAAAACTCTAGACGTTTGGGTGTTTACAAATTATAATGTTCCATCCCATCCCACGGTACTAGTGACAAAGTTACAATAAGCACCCGGTATTTTTCCCTTCGTTTTCATCTGTCCACATGCCCACACCGATACATATACGGAAACACCCCTGAAGACACCCAGAATACCCCATCCCCCCTTATCCTCTCCCCTTCCTTGCTGCGACGTCGTCGTCGAGCGCTCTCCGCCGTACACGCCCCTCCTCCTCCGTCCACCTGAGCGCACACGCCATGGAATTCTCCCCCTCACAGCCGACCACTATCACCATCCTCCACTCCGCTGCTGCACCGCGGCGCGGAGATCCGTCCGAGGACCGTATTCAAACTCCTCTCGCCGGTAAGCGGAACCCTAGCCCATTCGCTCGCTCGCGCCCCCTGATTGTTCTAGCGTAGCTGAAAGTGCATGGTTGCCCCCATGCATGGTTTTGGTAATTAATGACAATCTCTATGGACTAATGTTTGTATTGAGCTATATTTGTAGGTGTGTCCATTTGCATTGCTTGAGCTCCATTTGTTGGAGTTAAGGCTAAGGGAAGAAAAGTATGTGTTGATCAAGGCTAAGTGCGTGTTGATCAACACTCAAGTCCAAGTGAAGATATGCCGAAGAGGTGCTTCTCCCATCTTGGTGTATGGGGGAGCAACTTGTGAATCTTCACCAAGCGAAGCGCAATGAAGAAAGGTGGTGCGTCTTGAGGAGTTGACAATCGTCTTCATCGACCTCAATTGGTTTAAGCGCAAGGCAAAGGTATTATCTTGATAGGGTTTCTATTTTACCGGTCTCATGTTGTTTAGTGAGAGACCGGGTTATAGGATAGATAACCGTACTATCAAGAGGGGCTCTCGACCGAATATCGTGATCGTATCGTCATAGAGAGCACAAACCTTTGCATCCATGCTATCATCTTTATTGGTTCTTATTTGTCTCTTATCGTGGTGTGGTCTTGGTGCTTGTCGTGCTTGTCATGACAAGGCCAAGTTCACCGAAAACGGTTTTCATATGCGTCTTCTTTTGCGGTTTCGGTATTGGAGATTTTGCCGGTTCATCCGTGCGGAAGATTTATCTCTTCCATTTCTTTGCAAAATCTCCATTGCTTGTTTGCCTTTTTCAAAGGTTGCATTTGTCGTCCTCTTTTCAACAAAATTGGTTTCACGTCATTTGGACTTCATTTGCAAAAGATATTTCTTTTCCGGTTTGCGAAATAAAGGTTGATCATTTCCCCTTTGGTTTTCACTATATATTGTTGGACTATGATGTTTCTCCGCATAATCTTGTTGTGCTCTTTGTGACGATTCCAACGAGTCCAAGATTATCGAAAACAGAGTTCTTTTGCAAAAGTTATGGGGTTCTGTTTCTCTGTGTGGATCTACCCCGGAGATGGTCCGGAGTCTCCGCCCCAAAGGACCGGAATCTCCGGTCTCCTGTTTTTCGCTGCCGAATGAGTTTGTGTGGTGCGCCTCTGGACTGGGTCTGGAGGCACCCCGGAGATGGTCCGGAGTCTCCGGCCCAAGGGACCCGGAGTCTCCGGCCTCAGGATTTTCTCAGCTCTTTTGCATCTTTGTGGTGCGGCTCTGGTAGGGGTCCGGAGCATCCCCGGAGAGTGTCCGGAATCTCCGGCCTGGCCGGAGTCTCCGGCCCTCTGGACCGGATTCTCCGGTCCGCCCCGATGATCCAGCCAGTCCGGAGCCTGGCCAGAATGTCCGGCCCAGGCCGGAGTCTCCGACCCACTTACACCGGAGTCTCTGGTCTGAGAAGGCTGTAACGGCTAGTTTTTGGGGGAGGCTATAAAAAGCCTCCTTCTTCCCCAAAACCTGGTTGCTGGTCTTGCTCACTTGCTTTTCTCTCTCCTCCATTGTTGCTAACCTTGTGAGCTTGATTCCTCTCAATCCCTCCAATGATTCTTGCCCAAATTTAGGGATTCAAGAGAGGAGATCTAGATCTACCATTCCACCGATCAAAATCTCCTCTAAGTGAGGGGAACCTAGTGGATCTAGATTTGGGGGTTGCTTTGTGTTCATCCCCTTTGTTCTTCCTCTCTTATTCCCCCCCCCCCCCCCCCAAGCATTTGTTGCTTGGTTGGAATTTGAGAGTGAAGGACTTGATCACTTTGTGTGTTCTTGCCTCTTGCATTTGTTGCATCGGGTTTGCTCTCTCCACGGTGATACGTGAAGTTGAAGGTTGAGAAGCTTGTTACTCTTGGGTGCATTGTGTTCCCAAGAGCTCTGTGCCTCTTGGGTGCATTGTGTACCCTAGACGGTTTGGTGTGCCGCGAAGCCTTCGAGTTGTGAAGCTTCGCCAAGATTTGGGAACCCCCAATTGAGTTGTGGGTGTGTGCCCCAAAAGTTGTAAAGGCTCCGGATTCCGCCTCGAAGGATTCCGATAGTGGAAGGTGAACCAAACCCTTGGGTGCGGTTCATCGGAGAATAGGATGAGTCCTTTGTGGCATCTTGAGTAGTCCTCTTGTGGCGAGCTCACACCCCTCCAACGAGACGTACTCCCTTAACAAGGAGGAACTCGGGAATACATCCTCGTCTCTGCGTGCCTCGGTTATTTCTATACTCGAGCTTTTACTTATGCACTTACATTGTGATAGCCTTCGTGCTTGAAGTTCATATCTTGCTATCAACTTGTTGCTTGCTTTGCTTAGCATAAGTTGTTGGTGCACATAGGTGAGCCTAGTAATTAGGTTGTTGACTTGTTAATTTAAACACATAGTTTTATTCCGCAATTATCAAGCCATTAAATAGAAAAAGTTTTAATCGCCTATTCACCCCCCCTCTAGGCGACATCGCGACATCGTTTGTTCTTTCAGTAGCCCTCGCTTCGCCGCCTGCGCGATCCAGTCCGTATATCGTTGCGGATGCGGTTGCTGCGTGGTGGTGTACTGATTGACAGGATGTTCCGGGAACAACAATCGTGGGGTTCAACTGAACCCCCATGCTGCCACCTGCCACGGTGGATTGTGCTCCTGCTATCTGGAAATTCAGTTTTGTAGTGGGGATATCATGTATGTTGGGCTTGGTTCCGCGGAATCGCGTGGCATTAAGACTAGTACTTTCACGGCGTGTTAGAGCAAAATCCAGATAATAATCAATTAAGAACCAAGGAAATGACAAAGATAAATCACATATAAAATAGAACCATCAATATCCTCTCTCAATAGAGGAAAATCCGTTGAAATAGAAAGGTTAACTTGCATACATGTGCTAAATAGACGATAATAAATTATGTTACTATGAGATTTCATCAAATCATGTTGATTATATTATAATTCATTTTTTTATGATCACAAAACTTTCAATATTTAGAAAATATTTTGTGTATGATTTTACATAATATGGTATATATTGGACACCATCTTGGCAAAGTTGACACTAAATCAATCCGGCTGTTAATCACACAGCAGTTTGTCATTGCCCATCTTTTAATCATATATATTATCTACAAGATTTTCAATCGACTTGTTTCTTTTCGAGAAACTTTGTAGATAATATAACTAATGTTTAAAATCAATTGAAATATTTATAATGACACTTCCCTAAAACCCATTATAAATGCGAACTTCACTATCAACTATAGATATAGAGTTTTCTCACTATAAACGTACTGTACACAATATACATTATGATAATTGACTAGATCATTTCTTAAGTAGATCTCAGTGCTTATTATCTTGATTTTATATAATTGTAATACAATTGGACTATTCATCAATCTAGACTCTGGAATAGATTTGACGAGAGGCAACTACCCAACTTTTGTGCATATGTACACTTAGTTGCAGTAATTATGTAATAAAGAAGGATGGAACGGAACAAAAAAATCATTTGGTCGTTATTTTATAGGTGGTGTCAATTTTGGTTTTTCGATCTGCGGTAACGTTTTCCATAATTTAAAATTATACAACATCGGTTAGAAAACAAATATCTTCATTTTTTTAAAATACGTATTTTCTAGGCAAACTAGGAACAAAAATTAATCTTTATTAGTGATGGGGGAGAACAATCTGCTTTTGAAAATGTGAGAACAGGTTTATATAGTCGTGTCGAAGAAGACCATCAAACAGATCTTAACCATCGAAAACTCCAGACGTTTAGGTGTCTACTGTACAAATTAGAAGGTTCCATCTCATCCCACGGTACTAGTGACAAAGTTACAATAAGCACCCGGTAGTTTTCGCTTCGTTTCCATCCGTCCACATGCCCACACGGATACATATACGGAAACACCCCTGAAGACACCCAGAATACCCCATCCGCCCCCCTTATCCTCTCCCCTTCCCTGTCGCGACGTCGTCGTCGAGCCCTCTCCGCCGTACACGCCCCTCCCCCTCCGTCCACCTAAGCGCGCGCCAAGGAATTCTCCCCCTCACAGCCGACCGCCGTCGCCGTCCTCCCCTCCGCCGCTGTACCGCGGCGCGGAGATCCGTCCGGGGACCGTATTCGAACTCCTCCGCCGGTAAGCGGAACCCTAGCCCGCTCGCTCGCTCGCACCCCTTATTGTTCTAGCGTAGCCCTCGCTTCGCCGCGTGCGCGATCCAGTCCGTATATCGTTGCGGACGCGGTTGCTGCGTGGCGGTGTACTGATTGGCAGGATGTTCTGGGAACAACAATCGTGGGGTTCAGTTGAACCCCCGAGCTGACACCTGCCGCGGTGAATCGTGCTCCTGCTATCTGGGAAATTCAGTTTTTCCGTGGGGATATCATGTCTGTTGGACTTGGTTACCCGGAATCGCGCGGCGCGAAGCCTAGTACTTTCACTGATGACCGGTGGATGATTCTTCTAGCTTTGCTTTGGTGGCGAGAGATTCTGATATAGTAGTACTGAATTGGGCGTTTGCTGTGTTGGATAATTAGCTGCATGTATAGATGATTGGTCTTGTTAATTATTGTAGTAGCAATATTTCAGGCCTGTATCTTATCTATTCGTTGTTAGTGTCGGTTTTCAAAACCGCACTCATTCTTTGCTAGAACCAGAAAGAAAGGTGTGGCGGTGTATTATGAGAAGCTCACTACTCTGTTTTTCTTTTCTTGTTCGCCATTTCAGGAGAACATTGGGTGATGATCTACTAATTAGCGTATCTTTCTTCTGAGCTTGATACTGGTTGCGCTTCGCCTTGGAACATAATAAACCATGACTTCGGCTGACGATGGTGATTCAGGTATGCCTTTATCACCCAATTCTTTGTCGTGTCGATGTTGAACTGTAATACTTGGTAGGGAGCAGTGCCTGTCTGGAATTTTAACCATAATTGCAATGGTTTTGTGACTCTTCGATCATGGAATTGGAGCTTTAGTATATTCAGGATAATAATTCAGCTTGGTTGTACTGTGAAATCTGTTAGAGACTAGAATGTAGTCCTTATATACATATGATTACGGAGTCACCCTACCAAATAATGTCAGTATTTCAGCAATACTAGCAGTCTAGCATTTGTAGTTGTATACCAGCACTGAATTGTGAAGCTGCCTATGACGGTAGTATACCAGCTACGCTATTGCAGAAAATGTCCATTAGTTGGTAGGACTACAGAAAATACTGGGTTTTCATTCCTTAGCTGTTGATATCGCTCTGCAACGCTTGCACTGATATCAGTTGCCGCATGCCATAAATGTAGACGGGACATCTGCACTGTGTTGTTGTTAACACTTGGCAAGTGCTGAAACATAAATTTCCTGTGGTTTCAGTTTTGTTAAACATAAGGAAATTCAATCAAGCATGTCTATCTCATTTTTATGCAACAATTTCTTGTGCAGGTGGTAATGGAGCTGATGAGCAACAGCAGAAGAAAGCTGCTCAAAAGGACCAACAAGAGGGCCCAGCTACAAGTGTAGATAGTCAGACGACGGTGGGAACACCTTCGACAGATTATGTGACACCCTATCCCCACCAGGAAGCTTGCCTTGCAATGGTATGAAATCTGTAACTTCTCATATTGCAATGTTTTCTACAGATGCTCTAGTTTAAGGAGGGATTGAAGATTGGTCATAGTGAAAGTTGGAGAAATATGAAGGGTACTATAAGAATCTATGGAAATCCGGTCTTTCGATATGAATTCTTCTGCCTGACTACCATGTTTGGCATTATGTCGATAACATCAGCGGAACATTTATTTATCATTCTACGTAATCAATTTGATGTTTCCTGGTTGAAACACTTCATTAGTAATCAATATATTCTGTAAGACGGTATAGATGCTAAACTTCTAAAAAATGGTTACATTAAACTTTCTTTAGAAACAATGATTAGGTTAAACTGACATCATTTCCTTCTTGTTGAGGCGACATATGAGTTTTTTCCCATTTTATGCAGACTGGTTAGTTAAGTTTTTAATTAAATGTGTGATGACAATATATCCAGTGCCACAGTTTCCATGACATATTTTCTTCCCATACTGTCACCAGTGTCAACTTGTCGATCGCATGTAATTGTTCGCCTGTTGTAACCTCCACACATATGTTTGCACCAATTTCTCGCTATCTCTTTTGCATCCTAACAAATTCATGTCTGACTGTACCTTTAATATTATCTTTGATAATGATGGATTCCTCTGTCAAGCTTACAGCAACTTATTTTCGTGAGATCAGAATTAGCACTGAATTTGTTAACGAGCACTGCCATTTGTTCTAATAATTGAGTGATTCCGTATACTTCACTTGATAAGATTGTTGTGTTTTCCTTTCATTACTTCCTTGTAATGGATTTTTATTATATGTTGTGCATAATGCCAAATTTATTGTGTAATATGTTGGTTTATTCCACATTTTGTGCCCAGCAGGGTCAAATGGCTTACCCAAATATCGATCCATACTACGGAAGCCTTTATGCTGCTTATGGTGGACAACCTATGGTAAGCTCTTATTACAAGCTATAGCTATATAGGGTATACCACTAGTATCCCTGTTGTGGGAATATTTAGGCTAACATTGAATATTCCTATATAGACTGTTCTGGTTCATAGCCAGTCAAAAGTAACTTTGCATTATCGTAGACCTTCCTATGCTACTGTCACTCCATTCGAACTAGTTCAGCTCATAAAACTGGTGTGTTTTTCCAGATGCATCCACCAATGGTTGGAATGCATCCAGCTGGATTACCGTTGCCTACTGATACAGTTGAAGAGCCTGTTTTTGTGAACGCGAAGCAATATAATGCCATATTAAGGCGGCGCCAGTCACGTGCTAAAGCAGAGTCAGAAAGGAAGCTTATCAAGGGCCGCAAGGTAAATGCGTATAAGCATGTTTACGTTGCCATATAACTTGTTATTTAATTAGATGTTTCTGTTTCTGATGCTTCATAATAGTTAAGGGTTGGTTGGAAGCACAAGTGCACAACAGAAATAGATGGGGCAAATAATCAAGTGAATTCTCCATTCTGCATACCCTACCTCCATTCTGAAGATTGATCTGCCCCACGTTTTACTGTCTTAGGGTGAACATTGTTTCAATCTTCTGCGTATCTATATTTCAAATTTAATATACCAAGTTATCATTGCCAACATAAAAAAAAAAAATTAGATTTGTGACTTGCTTTTTTCATATGGGAAGTTGTTAACCTGAAGCGAGTTTCATTTGTCTGTTGCGATTAAAAAGTAATACTCCGTACGTAAATTACAATTTCATGGTACTTGGATCAAACTCTAAGATCTCATTACCGAGTCTCGAACACAGATATTGGTGTTGGCATTACCTGAAAAACCTTATTTGGGACATGCATGGAAAATATTATGCCTGAATTGTTTATTCTTCTCAGTGTTTGCTTCTTGGTATCCACTTTTCTCTATCATGTAATGACAATTGACGTCACATCTGGTGCAGCCATATCTCCACGAATCGCGGCATCAACATGCCTTGAAAAGGGCCAGGGGAGCTGGAGGCCGGTTTCTCAATGCAAAGTCGGATGACAACGAAGAGCACTCTGATTCCAGTTCCAAAGACAAACAGAACGGAGTTGCGCCCTGCAGCAATGGCCAACCGTCTACCTCTCAATCTCCCAACGGCGCAACTTCAGCTAATCAGTCGGGCAAGCGCGAATGAGAGAGATGTTAGAGATCCGCCAGAACGCGAGACGTGCCGACAGTCAGTTTTGTACAGTATATATATGCTAGTGAGCGAGAAAGAATCGCGTCGTCGGCGGCGGCGGATACTGTAGGATACATGAGCGCTCGCTGTAGTGATAGACATGTCGATAGATTTTGCACCATTGGTCAGTGTCTCGGTTTGTTTCTACATTTCTGTACAATGAGTAGTTTTTTTTTGCGTTTTTGTTCCGGGGATTAGCCTCGGTTCTTTGGAAAGATTTGTAGCCCTAAAGAAGTATAATTAGTACACATTTTTTTCTTTTGGAGTGGGTTTGGTCTCTTAATGTTTTGCATCCTCGTTCGTGGTGTGGATAATAGAAATTGGTTATGTGTATGTTCATGACAGTAAACATGGATAATTTTGCCTGCAGTTTTCTTTGCTCCTCATGCATCCACTGTAAATAAAATGATACCCTCAAATTTTCCTGCATAATTCTGAGATGTTCATATCTGTTCCTCGTTGAGTTCGATTGCCTGATGATCATCAGGGACGTGTCCTGAACACGTTTGGACCTGATATGCCCAATCCTGCAGATATAACTGATATGTTTTTGAATTGTAGGTTCCATTTTTTTTCTCCTCATGGGCATTGGAATATTGTTTTTTACATGGACAACTGAACCATGCCTTTTGTTTTTCCTCGAGAAATGGAAATTAACAACAACTACCAAGAAGAATATACTTTCTCGAAAGTACTGAAGCATATGTGCATCTTTTCTTGCACGAGCACATGTCTCTTTCTAGCTTAGGAAGACCAGAAAAGAAGAGTGGTAAAGGCTCACATCGCCTCCTAATTCTCCGAGTCCAACATCACAACTAAGAGCATTTTCAAATTCAAACATCAAGAAGAGAAAGTATTTCTTGGGTAAGAAATGAGAAACTGCTAAAAAAACTCTATTAAGAGTAGTTGACACTTGACAGTGTTAGCTAAACAAGATTACAGTCTTTTCTAGATGTCAAAAGAAGATTGTGGTCTTCTCTATCCATCCTGTTAGTACCATAGATGTTGGAGATGCTCAAGTCGCCATCTGAACTGTAGTTAATTGTGCTGCAATTGAATACTACCATGCAGATGCAGGCATGTGTGACCTAGGTGATTAGCTTAGGCAGCACTCTGTTATTATGTCAGGTGCTCACCAAAAGGCCAGACACAGGCTGCCGCGTACTTCTCCCTTAGCCCACAAGTTTACCAGGAAAGCAAAGCAACCTCACACATAGGATTCCTATTAGTATATATATCTTAGTTAAACATGTATGCATAGTCTAGTGTAGAAGTACTGTTATGTGCCGACACTAATCATGTGCCATGCATGCAGTTAAGTATATAAATCGTAAGTCAAATCTTTAATCATCCCCCCCATGTATTATATATATGCATGAGCTTGATTGGTCCATCTCTTCAGATTAACAGGGCACCTTCATGCAAGGATATACCCGTTCAATTTGGATGCTAACTAATCATTATTCATGAATGGGCTTAATCTGGCATGGTTTTTTTTTTTTTTTTGCTGTGGGAAATGTTGTTGATTCAGTTTTTGGCAATCCAAGCGACTAAGGGAGTGAAGAGTCTTTGTCAAAAGAAGAAAAAAAGTGTGTGAAGTGAGTTTTGCAAGTGCTTCACTGGACCAAGATCGGTTCTAGATTGCTGTTTTCTGATGGAGCAGTGGTACACTTCTCCAGAGTGTGCAAGATCAAGATGTTGATCGCACCATAGAGAGTGAGGAGAAAAGCAGGCATGAACTTTGCGATGAACAGTGAAAGGGATCCTTCATCCTTGACATGCTTTGCTTGCACTACAAAGCCAGGCCCATCCCTCCTCAAAGAGTGTTGCACCACCATGCCATGCCATGCCCATGCATCTCTCTCTCTCTCTCTCTCTCTAAAGAAAAATGTTGGGAAAGGAGGAGAGGCTAGGCATGGGAAAAGTGACATGAGCCCTTATGATGGCAATGGCAGGGGAGACAAGGCAAGCAGGTGCACACAGACAGCACAACATTGGTGCAAGGGAGACAGAGAGAGGGAGGTTCAGGCCCATTGACCTCACACCCAATATCCATCATGACCCATTAATTGTGTTGTTATGGTTGCTATTCTTGTTCTTTTCTTGCTGCATGCATGACACTGCTACAAAGTTACTCATTCTCTCCCACCCAGATTTTAATGACTTTTTCCATGATGATATCTTGTTGCCAACAATGAAACAAAATAGTTCACAATTTCTGTAGAAGAACAGTTCACAATTTAACTAGTGCAGATAAGTCATTAAACCAGCTCCTAGTTTCTATTACTATGTGTCGGTAACTGGGTAATAAGTACAGACACATCTCACTGGAGTCATGTCAATCTTTGCATTCTCTGATGTTCTTGTGGCTCTGCCCCTAGCTGCTTCTGCCCCCTTTGATACCCCGTTGCAATCAAAGCATATACACAAAGCGACATGACATACGAGTATGTCTGGCATTACCGATCAGAAGAGCATGTATGATTGTCCCCAACTATGAGATGTGAGATCCTGGCTCAGGGCTTAATAGGATTGATAGGATACTCATACCAACAAGTTGCAACTTCTTTTCCGGAAGCTCATTCGAAAAGAACTCCGAGGTTAAGCGTGCTTGGCCCGGAGCAATTTGAGGATGGGTGACCGACCGGGAAGTCCTTCCCGGGTGCGCACGAGTGAGGACAAAGTGCGCAGAAAAGACTAGTGTTGGTTTGTGGGGCCAGTCTAGAGATCCTAGAGAGCTGCCAGGCGTAACAGGCGCCGGTCCGGGAGTGGCCGGGGTGTAAGGGGGAGAAAAGACAATCCTGCAAGGATGTGTCATGAAAAAGCACACAATGCAATGGCATGGTGTGCATGTCAACCATAGCAAGAAATAAGCATGCCTTCCTCAAGAATGTATCTCTCTCTCTCTCTCTCTCTCTCTCTCCCCATATTATCTCTCTAAAACACACACTCCCTCTGTCCTTTTGAATGTAAAAGGACAATGACAAGCTTGGGAGTGAAGGGAGATGGGTGGCCAGCACTCTCACTTGTCACCCATATGGAAGAGAAAGAAAGGTTGAATGAAAGGATTTTTATTGGAAAGTGATGGTTGGTGCCCCCTTCTCTCTTCATGCCAAGAAAGTGGCTTTCAGGACAAAGTAGGGGTCCTGCTAGGGTTTTTAGGGGTTAAGGCTGTGATAGACAGTAGTACACCACTACAGCTACTACATGTTTTGTGATCGACAAAACACTGAGGGCCTCTTTGCTTCACAGGAATTGAAAAGCATAGGAATAGGAAAAACGTAGGAATAGAGTGTCATGACATGCGAAATCCTACAGGAATTGAAAACGCAGGAACCAGTTACACTAGTTGTTTGGTTACAGCACAGGAAAAACGCAGGAATTTTACATAGAGCGGAGTACAAGTCATATTTGTCATAGACTCATAGGAATTTTTCCATGAGCTCCAACCTCTTGCTAGAATTCCTATGGGATTATAGTATAGGAAAGCAATCCATAGGAATTTTGGAGGATTCATTCCTTTGAACCAAATAGATTCCATAGGGAAAATTCCTATGAGTTGGAATCCTACAAAATTCCTTTGAAAATCCTTTGAACCAAAGAGGCCCTGAAATGTGAAGTGTATTTGTGTGCATGATCTTGACAAAATTTCTTTCGAAAAGCTGTGCTCTTGTGATGTTGCAATGGGCAGAAATGCTCTGCCTTTTTCTAACTCTTATTTTTATGCCACTCAGCCAGTAGTGCTTCTCTCCTTTTTGTTACCCTCTAAGGAAAGCTGACTATCCAAAAGTAACCCATGATTTCTCAAAAATTCAGATAGTGAAAGTGATAGTCTAGCTGAATCTGAATGTGACAACACACGCATTGAAATCCTATTAGGTGGTTAAGTAAGAAGTTGAACTCAATTTCATCAGTGGATGTCCCACACATGCATGTTTGATCATGAACCTATCCCTAAACTCAAATTCACAGTTGATTAATCAGATGTTAATCAGTGCCATCACAAGTGTAGCCACTACTAGTATTTACCTGGAGTATGCAGCAGCAATGACAGCCCATTGAACACACGGTGTCAGTCATGCAGCAGCAAGCAGCAGAAGGATTTTCCATTTCAAACCCAGCACAGGCACCATGGACTGCCTCCACCCAATCCAGCACTTCTAATGAGTAACTCCATTAACTGCACCAGGTTCTTAAATGCCCCAGGATCTTGCAGCATGCTTGCTTGCTCGCATCCATCCAACCATCAGCTTTTACTGCCTGCCTGACGTTCTGAAGCAGCAAGGCACATCGACTTTCCCTGGAATTATTTCATCCTGGGTCTTTTTCTGGGAGGTGCTGATGCATGAATGCATGCAATGCAAGAACAAAATCTTGACCTCTAGATCATGTTTCACATTTTTGGAGGTGTGTTTGAATGCATACATATCTATATCAAACTTTTTGCAGATGGAAGAGGATTGCAAGTTTCTTCAGTGATGAAAGGGGAAAACTTTGTGCATGATCAGGAGGAGAGGATCTTGTAGAGAGCATGCAACTTCCTTTCAGCTGTTTCATCCTAGATCCTTCTTCATGCAAGGATAGGTTGTTAGTAGGGTTTGTATCGTGTCTGGTGTAAATGCCGAAGAGGAACCGTGGCATGGAAAGCTTTCTCTGATAGGGACAGGAGCTGATGGACACTGGTAGCTGCATATACTCTTTTTGTGTTGTTGTATTTATAGAGCAAAATATTTGAAATCTGAATTGAATGCTCAAAGATTACGAACTGTATGTGACAAGAGAGACACTAGTACCAACCTTGGAGCATCAGTTATTCTTCCTAAATGTATGATCTACAGATACAACACTCTGTAATATACTACTGCAGTGTACAAGACACTGTTCAGCATCCGAAAAATTTCAGTATAATGTGTAAGTTTTGTGTCACGAGACGACACTCCAACAAAGATTCTACCGACCAATTTTAGCACACCAACAACCACGGAGTTCAACACTTCAACTACGCCGTTTACGATGTCATCTCGATTACATTTTAATTCAGTAATGCATATTCTTTTACAACTTTTACGCGCGTTTTCGCCACCAAAATATTTCCCCATCTTTCCAAGAAGCACATTTGGTGTTGATGAATGATGGAACAAAGCCTAGGTTTGTGGAGGCAGCTAGTGGCCATCCCTTTGGATCCAAGGCACATAGCCAATTGGAAAGGAGATGCAAAATCTTTTCTGAATCCATTTACCCACTCCTAATGTGACACATTTTCAATCTGACTCACTCACTCATGCGTGCATGGCTTGCCCCTAACACTAGGGCAGGCAGACAGGCAGGCAGGCGGTGCTCCATTGCGTTGTGCTAATAAAAGAATCATATCCCAAGGAAGGAAAGAACCCCACTAATTAGCCCCATCAGGGAGGCACTCGAGCCACTGAAAAAGCTCTAGTTTGTTTGTTTGTTTGATTCTTTTGGTTCTTCATTTGATCTAGGACTTTGTATGCCTGTCTCAGATGAGCCTTGTAGTTGTAGTAATTAATTCCATTGGATTTGGACTGCATGACCAGACCAGAAGAACAGCATCTGATGAGAAGTTGTGAAATAATGATGACCAGACCAGAAGAACTGCATCCTAGAACGGTCTCCATGACAGGTGGTGGATACACGGAAATGCTTACTCGGAAATCAAGTTTTCGCGTTTCATGGTCTATTTCGTGGGGGGCGTAAGCACACCATTTGGACACTCGGGACGATTTTTTAGTTCTAATGGATCCTAGTAAACAGTTTATTAGATGCCGCAAAAACTTGCTATATATATATATCCACATTTTCTTTCCTTTTATGCGCAATAGCACACCAATTTTTTGTCCTAGGATGACTACCGGGTCCTGTAGCCTAATAAAGGAACCCATAAAAATTGGTCCAGGAACTTCATTTCTAAGGGATATGAGGTTTGCTTTAAGGTGTCCCATAAATATTTTTAAGGGTCGACCTAGTTTGGTACAGTATCTGAAATGGACACGGATGCTGTGAACACTCACGTATATATTTCAGAATTTATTGCTTATAAATTTGAATTTAAGGAGTGGTATCATGGGATCATTTAGAGGAATATAAATTTGAATTTATTGCCCTAGGCAGGGCATGCGGGGTATGCAAACCCCACATGGACAGAGGGTGGCGCAGAGGACGAGGAGAGGCGCAGCAGTAGGCAAAAGGGCGCTGCGACATGATGCCCTGCGTCCAAATATTCTCCTTGCCGAGCGCCCAAGCTGCGGTGGTCCTTCCTCTTCCCTCCTCGCTCGCCTACGTCCGTCGCGTGGCACGCCGCTGCTGACAGACATACAGACACGCGGTGGCCGGCCGGGAGAGAGAGAGAGAGAGGCGAAAGAAAAGAAACGGCCGGCCGGCGTGCGCGTGGCCGCCGCCTGTCGCCTGTGGCCGTAGCAATGCCAGCCGGACGGCGACGGGGGCATGTCCCTCGATGCCCGAGCGCGAGCGTCTGTGGTGGTGGAGGTAGGAGGAGGTGACATGACGTGCTGTGTAGTAGTAGTATCGCTGTTGCCTGCTGCCGCAGTGCACGCCTCCCAAAGCCCTAGGATAGGGTAGGAGCCCCAAGCGACAACACGACGGCTCCTCGGCGAGCTAGCTAGCTACTCCGACCTGTGTGTCCGTGATCCCGCCGTGCCGATGCAGATAAGCTACTACCCGCCAAACACGACACGATCCCCGACTCTCGGAGGGGAAACCAACCTATTTTGTATAAGTGAAAACATGTCAAGATTTCTATTTCTCCAAACTAAAAAAAACAGTTCTAAGTACCTTGTTTTGTTTTTAGGATTAGATTTCGTCGTGGGTATCTTATATATTGTCGAAATTGTGTGCGGTTCAAAGGATTTTTTTTTTTTTGCCCATGGATACTAACCTAAGATATCTTTTTCTCGAAACAGAACACAAGGTTAAAAAATCTTTTATTTCGATGACAGCCATGGCATGACCAATACGCGTGCCTTCATAAAGACATTTTGAAAAACCATTCGGTCAGGTTTGAAATCTTGAGATCAAATTATTAGTTTTAAATGAAAATCGGGTTATGTGAAATCGAACTCAAAACTAAACAAAAACTACTACTACCTAGTTCTCTCCACCACCGGACGCGGACTATGGGCACATGGAGAAAAGTCCACCCGGTATATGGAGAAAAATTAGAAATTAAAAAAAGTGCTGTAAAAATTCAGAATTTTTTTACGCTTAAAGATTACTAATTATTCTATTCGTATAAAAAATGTTGGCTAGTAAATGATTCTTATTGATTTCTAGACAAAAAGAGAGAAAATTCTTACGATTATAGCGTGTATATAGTAGCCAAATCTTTGACCCATGATGCAATAATGAAATTTTTTTTTACCAAATCTTTGTACGGGTACAATACGTGGCTATTTTTAAACCTTTTCAACTTTTTTTTTTAAATTCTAAACTATTTTTAAATATCAGGGTATATGGTACCCAGGTTCTCCATCGTATATGGTACTCCATCCGAGTAGAAAGATGTGATCCCAGTCCCAGCGGTGGCCATATATGTGATACAAATAGCTCCTTCCACCAAATTATCAAGACGTGATCTACTTTCGAATCCACCGGGTTAATTTTGTGTTTAAATTTCAATTCTGGGTCTGCTTTGTGTGATTTCACAGGTCAAGTACACCCTTCCTGTTTCTGCCATTTGTTCAGGCAAGCAAAGGTAGGGAGGCAAAAGGGATGGAATTGAATGAAGTTTCTGCATGCAGACTCACGCAGATGTTCCAAACAACAAAGCCAAATTAAAGCCTCCTCCTGTTTCCAGCCGATCGATGTGCCGTGTATGAACATTCATGGCATGACATGACTTGACATCCACGGTCAAATTCACTTCCCATATAAGTAGAACCCGTAAAAGGAATAAAAATGCATGGAGTGACAGGACGTGACATGCACGGTCAAATTAGCTGGCCGGATCAACAAAAGTGACCCTAAATGAAAGCTTAACGCGAAATGAACCGTATTTAAAAGTTTAGCACGATCTAACCCTTTTTTTAACCGCCAAACTTTCTGGCGTTTGTAGGCTGATTCAAACGCCATCGACGCTGGCGTTTCTCCACAAACATAAACGCCAAGATCAGTGGCGGTTCAATTAAAGGATTAGTAAACCGTGGAAGCTAAAGTATCACAGAACAATGTGATAGCCCAGCGGTAGAGGATCTTTTCCCAAAGGGTTGGTCGCAGGTTCGAACCCAGCGAAGCCCTTCTTTTTTAGCTATTTATATGTTACAGTAGTATTAGAGGAAAAATAAAATTATTAGACGGGAAAATAAAATGATGAATTAACAGCGCATTATTTGTTTAGCTATTTATCTACGGGTACTAGACATAAATTAATCTCGAAAATAGATAGCTAAAAAACATGCGTCGTAGTCGAAAAAATAAAATTGGATGGCTGCAAATGTGAACGATAGCGAAGCATTTTTTTTAGCTATTTATATGTTACAACGACATTCGAGAAAATTAAAATTATTAAAGGGGAAAATAAAATTACAAATTAACAGTTTTTCCTACGGGTACTAGACGAAAAAATAATATCGAAAATAGATAGCTAAAAAACACTCGCCATAGTCGATAAAATAAAATTCGATGGTTGCAAATTCGAACGCCAAAAAATCATTTTTTAAGCTATTTATATGTTACAACGGCATTAGAAGAAAAATAAAATTATTTGACGGGAAAATAAAATTGCGGATTAATAACGCATGATTTTTTTAGCTATTTATGCTATCGGCGCTAGACGGGAAAAAATAATCCCGAAAATAGATATCTAAAAAACATGAGCCGTAGTCGAAAAAATAAAAACATAGCTAAAAATACATGCATCGTAGGCGGAAATGTTAGACAGGAAATTAAATTGTGGATTAGCAACGCATTATTTTTTTAGCTATTCATGCTACGGGCATTAGACGGAAAACAATAATCTTGAAAGTAGATAGCTAAAAACAGGCATCATAGTAGGGAAAATAAAGAACATGCGTACTAGGCGGAAATGGTGGAAATTAGAACCCAGCAAAGCTTTTGTTTTTAGATATTTATGCTATGACGACACTAGACAGAAAAATAAAATTTCGGATTAACAACGCATGGTTTTTTAACTATTTATTATGCTACGGGCATCACATGGAAAAATGAAAATAATCTCACAAATAAATAGCTTATGCTACGGGCATCACATGGAAAAAAATAAAAAACTGCGTTCTAGGGGTTTGAAGTCGCAACCATCCTGTAGTACAGAGGAACACGACCACTAAGCTAAGGTCTCAAATGTATGATCTATGCTTCCATTCTTTATTAATCTTTTGGGTGAAAACGCCAGTGGATCTGGCGGTTAAGTCTTCGGTGAAACGCCGGAGGCAAAGACGTTGGAGTTGGCCTTCAAACGCTAGAATGTTTGGCGTTTTTAAAAGGGTCAGATTGTGCTAAACTTTTAAATATGGTTTATTTATGGTTAAAGTTTGGTCCTAGGGTCAATTTCGTTGATCCGGCCTCGATCGATCGGGAGCGGCCGGCCGGCCGTACGCGCGTGCCTTGCTGACGGCCGGTCGATCGTCGGAGCCACCGAAAGAGCCCGACAGCGGAGTGCGCATGCCGACGATCCCTATAGCTGTGCCTGTGCGGTGCATGCGCCTCTCGGATCGAGACACCCATAGCCATAGGCCATAGCTAGAGAGCATCGATCCGCACAAGGTGGAATGCTGCGATCCGCATGCGTTTCCTTCTGATACTGCGCGCCTGTGCTGCTGCTCGTGCGTGCACCGATATATCGTCGCTAACCTATATATGCATGGGGCACAACAGTACAGCACCGCTAACCTAGTAGTAGGCCGGGGTCAATACACGGCAGGTGCATGCATGGCGACGACGAGGTTTGGGTTTTGGGCGACCCTGTCGGTTCAATATAATGGCAGGCACTTGATCGATCGGCTGTAGCTTCGTCTAAGCTACAGCGCACGCTCTGTGTAAATGGCTCTGTAAACATGTTCGATCGTCCCCTATGCATAGATCGATGCCGGTCATCTCACGTCCCACTCTCCGGCCCGCGCGTACGTGCACCTACTGCACTGAGCCACTGATGTCCCTGCATCTGCTGAATCTGCATGTGCTTCCTTTGGTTGTGTGTGTGGTGACCAGCTGACTTCGTCGATCACAGGTGTAGGCCCCGGCCTTGATCTGACATGCATGACTTGGTTTTAGTTTTTCCTCGTTCCGAAAGATGGCAAACGTGTGTTTCCTCATTGCAAGGGCGCAAGCCGCAAGGACGTACGTGGTCGTTTTCCTTCTAGCGTGTGTATATATGTATTACCGGAAAGTCAAATGGAGCCCGGTTTTCGAAACAAAAAAATTGAAAACAATGTTTTAAGTTTCAGAAAATTTGGAAAAAAAAGCATACTAGGTGTAGATAATGCCGAGATCTATCACCGTGCAAAATCTTCATCAAAATCTCGTTGTATTTTCATCTGGGCCAAAAAGACAATATGAAGAAGAAGAAAAAAAAATCAAAATCTTGAATCTGTGCAGTGTTCATAGATTCAGATCTGCACATTTGTTTTTCTTTCCCATGCCAAAATACAGCAAATATTTAATCGGGATTTTACACAGTGGTAGAGCACAATATTATCTAGACCTAGTATTATTTTTCCGAAGCTCTGTATTGCCGCTCTCTATGTAGTACGGTATACATTCACATTCTATCTAGTATGAAAATATTTTATGACGAATTCAATGAAACTAAATTGGTGTTTTAATTATTGATATATTTTTCTATAACCTTGATCAAATTTAAAGTAGCCTAATGTAGGGAAAATCCTAAAACTTCAATAAACTGGGATTCGGAGAAATATTTATCACCAACGATTGTTGGACATGGATTCAACAAGGAGCTCGAAACAAATATGAAATACTAACACACCAAAGGTTAGACGTAGGGGTTGGAGAACAACGAGAGGAAATAGTCAAAAAGGGAATCATCGGGTGTCCACATAGCCATCCATTTCATCAAGATTTGTGTCGGGGAATTATATATAACAATCCATTTAGAGGGCCCTAATATTTGACAAAAAGCATCGTTAACTTCTTTATCATGTCACTCCACCTGATCAACTAGTGTTTTTTTTCCATCCAGTTCATTCGTATGTTTAGGACAACCAAATTACCAGATCTTAGAAATTGAACATGCTCTCATGTTTCTTATAAAAGCAAAAGGATGCGTAAATTTAGAGAACACGGATTACTTTATCAGCGTTGGCTACATCACATGAACATACATATGTCCACCATTTTCCATTGCTTGGAGAGCCACAAAATGAAACTAATATTTCTACTACACCTACAACTACTACGATTGCGATGAAAACAAAAGTTGAAATGTTCTATTCAGCTAATCCATTCAACAAAAAATTCTAACGTTTTCCTAATCTAGGATTTTTAAAACATGTTTTTATATAGTTTCCGATTTCTATTCAAAATTTTAAAACTAAATATAACTTATAAGACTCCGTATAAAGAAACACTGTACCCGTGTTAATGGGCCACCAAATGCACCTCCATGCCAAAATCCCTTCAGTTGTCACCCTCCTATCTGAGCGGAGCTTCAGAACCCATGGGAGCCCCTATACCCCGCCTCGCGCGGATGCAACATAGCGTCGTGTACCCCTTCCCAGGGGAACGGGCCGGCCCAAGTGGCTCCGCGGACCACGGCCCAAATACTATTGTTTTTTCGGTTTTACTTTCTGTTTTTTTTCTTTTCATTTTCTATACTAATACGAAAATGTATTTATATTTGTGGAATCAAAACAAACCAACGATAATAAAAACAAAATATTTATATGTAAATAATAATATTTATTTGAATGATTTTTCAAATGTGAACTTTTATGGTATTTGAACAATTTTTCAAAAAATATGATTTTTTATTGTTTAAATGATTTTTCAATAAGAACATTTATATCATTTGAACGGTTTTCAAAATATAAACAATTATGCTATTTGAACGAATTTCAAGAAAGCATTTATCTTATTTGAATGATTTTAAAAACATGAACAATTATGTCATTTGAACAAATTTTCAATAAAACATTTATCATATTTGAACGATTTTCAAACATGAAAAAAAATGTTATTCGAATGAATTTTCAACAAAACATTTATCTTATTTGAACGATTTTCAAACATGAACAATTATGTTATTTGAACGAATTTTCAATAAAACATTTATCTTATTTGAATGATTTTCAAAACATGAAAAATTATGTTATTTGAACAAATTTTTAATAAAACATTTATCTTATTTGAACGAATTCAAAATATGAAAAATTATATTATTTGAACGAATTTCAAAACATGAATAATTATGTTATTTGAACGAATTTCAATAAAACATTTATCTTATTTGAATAATTTTTCAAATATAAATATTTTTATGTTATTGAATATTTTAGAACATTTATGTTATTTAAACAAAAAAACCTACTTAATTTTTCCACAACACAAACATTTATTTATAATAAAACTAAAAAAGACACAAGACAAAAAAGAAAACTAAAAATAAACTTAAAAAATGCAAAGAAAAAAAAGAAGAAACAGAAAAACAAAAAAATAAAAAGGAACAGAAAAACGAAAAATGAAAAAAAAATAAACAGAAAAACAAAAAAGGACAAAGAAACACAGAAAAGAAAAAATAAAAACGAAACAGAAAATAAACGTCATCCCTAATACTACTGGGCCGGCCCATATGCTCCGCGGGGATACGCGGAGCTTTGCAGGCTCCGCAGTATGCGGAGCATAGGGTTCCCGAGAACCCACGGCCCATGTTCTGACATTGCCAGGATTCTTGTAGTCGATCCAAGTTGCGCGAAATCACAGCCCAAGCTCATCCATTGCCTCCCAGAAGTGGCCCATTATCATTCTCAAAAAAAAAAAAGAAGTGGCCATTTCAACGCTTCGACGACGAACACCATACCATACTAGTCATCCATTTCTGTACTTGTCGGCTCTTCCGCCGAAGCTTCTGGCAATCTGGCTCCAGGGTTTAGCTAGGGTCTCTACCCCAATCCCCAATCGCCCCCGCAGGAGTCATGGCCGGCGCCGGCCGCCGTCGCCGCCGGAGAGGACGACGCCGCGTGGGAGCGCGCCATTAACGCATCCGTTAAGAACGCCCCCCAACTCCCCCTTCTCCGCCCCAAAACCCTAACCCTCGACGGCGCCGTCAAGTCCTCGACCGGCCGCCTCCCATCGCCGGCCCTCTTCGACCGGTTCCCCTCCCTGGAGGAGCTCTCCGTCGCCGGGGCACGCCTCTCCTCACTCGCGGGCCTTCCCCGCCTCCCGGCCCTCCGCCGCCTCTCCCTCCCCGACAACCGCCTCTCCGGCGCCGAATCCCTCGCCGCCGTTGCGGAGTCCTGCGGCGGCACCATCCGCCACCTCGACCTGGGCAACAACCGATTCGCCCAGGTCGAGGAGCTGGCGCCGCTCGCCGCCGCTCGGGGTCGAGTCGTTGGACCTGTACCAGTGCCCTGTCACCAAGGTGAAGGGGTATAGGGAGAAAGTGTTTGCGCTGATTCCTAGTTTGAAGTACTTGGATGGCGTTGATGCTGAGGGTAACGATCGTCTGGAGACTGATGAGGAAGAGGCTGATGATGAGGAGGATGATGATGAGGGGGACGAAGAGGGACCTGAGGAGGGTGAAGAAGAAGCTGGAGAAGAAGATGACGGAGTGGAAGGGAAGGAGATGAGAGAGGATGGGGAGGAAGAGGAAGGAGATGAAGAGGAGGAAGTGATGAGGTGAGATTTTTGTTCTAATTCCTATACTTTTGTGAAATCAGTATTGATCATTTGATATTCGATTAAAATGTTCCTCATATAATGCAATAACTCATCCACAGTTGACAAGTAGCTTACCAGTAAATGAGTTGTATTGGTAATGGTATACTGGTGCACGGAAGGCTTTGGATTTCACTTAATCTATTAATTGTT
Source organism: Puccinellia tenuiflora (assembly GCA_012064385.1). Lineage (NCBI taxonomy): Eukaryota > Viridiplantae > Streptophyta > Magnoliopsida > Poales > Poaceae > Puccinellia > Puccinellia tenuiflora. The sequence continues at coordinate 397,764 of QRDG01000274.1, forward strand.
GCTCATAGTCGTAACAATGGTTATGGGAGAACAAATTATCCTATTGCTATTTGTTCAGCCATAGTGGCTTACTGCTTTGTACAATCTCATAGCTTGATGTGATTGTGTAAGCATAATTTGGTTTGTAACTACCGGTGGGCTCTCTCAATGATATGTTGTGCTCTTGATTGTAAATTGGGCTACTTGTTTATTATTTGTTTAGTACTATGTCTTAGTATTCATGGCTTAATGCCAAGACCTTAAGTTGATACTGTTTTAACAATTCTCCTTGTTACTGAGAATTCAGCACAGTCCTATAAGATGAATGGCTAGGGTGACAACAAATCGGTCTAGTATTTTTTCAGTAGTGGCCGATAGCCAAAAGGATAGTTGCATAATTCTAGGACTCTGTATGTTGCTCCACTAGACTGTATTGTTTGTCTGTGCATTTTGATAGTGGCGTGAAATGAATGGCTAAAGTGACAACAAATCGGTTCGACTATTTTACAATGGTGGCCCAAAGCCAAAAGAATAGTTGCATAATTATCGGAGCCTCTATTGTTGCTCCACTAGTCTGTATCAGTGCATTTTGACAGTTGATTTAAATACAAAGTAGGAATATAAATTGCCCTGTATTTGGCAGTCATTTTCGTTTAGCAATTTTCAGTATAATCCTAGAGTTTGCCTTCTGTGCTTGGTACTTTGTTAACACTTTTGTGCTTTCGTACCACTTCACAGTTTGTTTCACATGTTGGTTAATTTGCTGTTTGTCCAACGTTATGCATTGCGGTCTGCACTTGATGTTTGTCTTAAAAAAAATAACCCATGCTCCAATGCGGAGATTACAGAAGCAATTAAAAAAGACTCATACCCTGGAGCCACTTCTACTCTTATAGTTTTATGGGTTGGTCTAGGCAGCGCCCAGGCGCCAGAAGGTTGGGTGGAACGCCCACTTTTTTTTCTGAAAAGAGTTTGTCCACACGAGATAGCTTCTAGTCTGTTACGCATTAATTGTCCACCGTTTTTTTTAGGCTATAACTTTTAATCGAGCGTCAGAATTAAGATTCGTTTTCAGTTTTGAAATCCTCGCGATGAAATGTTTAAAACTAGATCTCAATTATATATGTTTTGACAAAACAATTTTGCAGCAACTTTTGTTCAAAACGAAGCAACTTTGATGCGTTACCAAACAACTTTGTGTGCGACAAAGAAACTAGATTTGGTACCATGCTAGGCAATTTCATGACAACATTGGGTAACTTCACAAAACAATGATTAGTTATGTACTAGTTGTTTTTCAAAAAAAAGCCGTTGTAGTGTGCCAAATCAATTTCACAACAACGATAAACAAATTCACAACAAGTAAAAGCAACTTTAGTGTGCTACGAAGCAAATTTAGTGTGTGATGACGCAACTTCACAACAACAGTAAAAGCATTTTGATGTTCGATGATGCAACTTCATAACAACAGTAAGCAATTCTAGAACAACTAAAAGCGACTTTGATATGCTACAAACAAATTTCGTCTCGACGCAATAGCGGTAAGCGCAACTCCACAACAAATAAAAACAATTTTGATACGCTATGAAGCAACTTTAGTGTGTGATGAGACAACTTCACAACAACACGGGCAACTTAACAACGAGTAAAGCAACTCTACAACAACTAAAAACACCTTTGATACGAGGCGAAACAATTTTTGGTGCGCGTTGAGACAATTTTATGACAACGACAACGGTAAAACAACTTTGGTGTGCGATGATCTAAGTTTACAACAACGGTAAGTAACTCCGTAATAACTAAAAGCAATTTTGATACGAGACGAAGCAACTTTGGTATGCGCTGAGACAACTTTATAACATCGATAAGCAACTTTACAGGAACTTAAATCTAACTTTAGTATACAATAGCTAGGCAAAAGGGGGCTGGAACTATGCATCGCCAATGGGTGCAGGCACACCACGTGGGGTGCAGGGCTGCAGGCACTTGCTGTCTTCTCTCATGGTCCTTCTCGGTAATCGATAGAGAAGAGCCACCATTGGAAAAAAAAATGGAAAAGAGCCATGGTTGTTCTAGTTCGTGCCGCCTCTGTCGGAAATGGCCATAGCCAGGACCCTCGACCTGCCGCTGCCGGTGAGCTCCAAGACGGTGGTGCTCTCTGCAGGCCCCAACCGCCGGCCTAGCTAGCGTTGTTCCTGCTGCCGCATGCCCCATCAAGCCGCTTGTTGCTTGGGGCATGAAGATACGCGCGCGACACCGGAGCAGTCAGTACGTCGGTGGGGAAGCTTCCAGCAGCGCGGGAGCAGATCATGGTGGAGTCAGACCATCATGTCGAGCAGCTACCTGGCAGACGGCGTCCCGTGAGAACGAAACGGATGCCACCGGCGCAGCGAGGGGATGGGGGTCGACGGGTCGTCGCCGATGGGAGGGCGGCTCGACCTGTGGTGATAGCCGCTCGGCAACAATGCGGATAGGGAGGTTGCGCTGCGTGGCGGCCGGAGACGGGAGCGGAGCGTGCTGACGGCCGAAGATGGACGCGCGCCGGTAGCCGGAGATGGAGGCGAGGTTGCTGCGTGATTTGGGGAGCGGAGTTCGTTGGCGACGACCACGTAGCTGTCTCTGTCGCGTGAGCGTTTGATTCGTCCAAGAGCGCAGCTGCGCTAGTAAGTACTTGGGTAGTTTTATTAGTACCTTGGCCTATACATTTTGAGATCCGATAGCAACACAAGTAAACAGCATGGTGCCTTTTGTTGTTGTGCAAAGATGATAATACGGGGTTCAGTTTACACACTTGTAGCTCGCTTTGTTCAATTGCAACTTGTTTCTACCATGGCTGTATAGAGGACCAAATTGGAATCTTCCAATAGAGAGCCATTTCTCTGTAATTCTTCATTGACATCCCTGCATTCTTGTCGAGTGACCCAATACTCATTCAATGGACAACAATTTAAAAATATTTGTTGGTCCTATAATTTAGACAGCCTGATGGTATACTATTCAATATTATCCCTTTTCTACTGGGATTGCAGTTTTGGCTCCCGATATGCTCCTGGTCGGTTAGGATTTTTTCTTTAAATAGTAAAACATATCAAAAAATTCTGAAACAAATTGACAACAAACATATCCATGTTTTCTATATATGTGCAAATTTCCGTGATGAAATGACATTTGTGGTGCCCTCGGTGAAAAAAAAAGCAGTACCCTAAAAAGATATTTTCAAAAATCCCATTTTGACCACTGATTTTTTTTTTTTTTTGCACAGAGCATCACAAATATTATTTCAACACGAAACTTTGCACGTATGTAGAAAAATGCCATGTGTGTCTCATCCTTTTTTATAGAATTTTTTGAAATTTTTAACTTAAAAAAATCCTACCCGGCCAGGAGCATGTGAGCTTGGGAGCTGTTTGGAATTTCCGTTTTCTACTGCTCTATATCTTAAACTAATTAAATCATACAGTTTTGATACTTGTCATCTAATTCAACTGTATCCTTTTTAGGCTGATGATGAAGAAGATGAGGCTGAGGACAATGAACCAGATTCTGGTGCGAATGACAAAAACAAAGAAACCAACGGGAGCAAAGAGTCTACAGCAGGATCTGCCCTGCCAAGCAAGAGGAAAAGGGACAATGAAGATGATGGCAATGGAGACAAATAATTTTGTTTCAGGAATGGTTATGGTTGGTGTTGGCAATTTCCTTGCAAAGGTTTTAGTTGCGGCGTGCTCTTCGGAGGCTCTTCGGTCGGTGTGTAAGCCTTGGTGGTTTTTTAGAAGACAACTGCCAAAAGGATTTTCTGGAAGTTTCTCTAGTTTGAGTTCAAGATGCGGGGATCATCCCTGCTGTGCTGCCCCTTCCTGTGAAAAAATTCTGGTGCTACAAATCGAGATGCTGGTTCTGATTCTGTGGATTTGAGTTTGTCATCACTGTTGTAATATGAGGTTATTCCGTTTTTTTTCCATGTTGCCTGTGTGAGTTCTGAATCTGCTTGCTGGTGATGGCCTGCTGCTTTCTTCCCTTATTCCTTTGCCTCTGGTGCGGCGGACTGCCTACTGCTGATCGGAGCTCGCCTCTGATCTTCGGTGCACTGCAAACACGTAACGTTCAATTATGCAGAAGTGAAGTAAAGCTCCAACAATCATGGAGTGCTAGCGATATCTGAGGAGGTGCAGATATCAGTCGGTCAGATGAGAGGACCGTGGTGATTTGGCCCGCCACGATTGGCATGCGACCTCTCTGCAGCAGAGCACACGACCATTGCCAACAGTGATGGTTGTGGAGGCCTTGAAGATAGCGAGGGCGATGAACTGATGAACGGACCCGAGTCTGTAACGCAGAACTTAGCTCTGTTTTGATGTCAGTGCGCAATGCCTTTCTTCCACCTTGTAGCAGATCTGGAGGTCTAGACAGCTAGCCATTCTTGCGATTTCCCTGGGTCAGATTTCCCTCACACCCTCACTGAGTTCTAACCGAGATAAGATCAAGCCTAGGTTCTGTTTAGCAACACTAAATTTGCACGCGTCAGGTCGTAGCAAAGTTGAGCTAGCAGAGAAAGTAGGAGAGGCATACAAGTTGTATGATACAACGGTCTCCACCACCACAGTTTTGTATTCTCTTACGATCTAAACTCAAATCTCGAAGAGCATCACTCACAACGAAATCAAGCCGTAGCTGTCTCCGGCGGAGTGTCCGGCCCGATGCGGATGGCACCGCCGTCGTGCTGCTGCGGCGTGGTGGGAGGCGGTAGTCCAGACCCTGCACAAGCACAACATAGAACACATGCACAGTTTCTTTTCAGGCGACGAAACATAGCAAGATCCCCCAAGAGCACGCGCATGGAGACTTGGAGAGCATACCTTCGTCATCACATGACGCGGCGGCGGCTTTGTGGTCGGCCCCTCCGAGGCGGATTCCTCCACAGGCGTTGTAGATCGCGAGGAGGTCCGTGGCTTTGAGCCCCGCGCTGATGGTGGTGAACTCGACAGCCGCGCGGCAGAGGCACGGGACGCCGCCACCGAGGTCGACGAGGGCCACCAGGTCCATACAGCTCTGCGCGGAGCGATCCCTGTACACGTACCGGACCATCGAGTACGAGAGGGCCTTGGGCGTGCACGACGGCGATGCCGCCATCGTGGGCGCCAGGACGGCCGCCGTCGTAGCACCTCGATGCGCCAGGACAGGGGCCGGGAGGTGCCAACCTTTGCAGCCATCATCGAGGTGCGGGCCTACAGGCTGGCGGCCTCCGCAGGGGCCGGAGTAGAGCGCGAGGATGCCGGTGACGTTGAGGCCGGTGGTGGCGAGCTGCGGCTCTGCCGCGACGCGGCAGAGACAGGGCGGGGTGCCAGCAAATCCGACGGCGGGCACCACCGCCATGCAGCACTCCGGCATGCTCTTGTGTGTCACGCAGAACCGTGACACCTTGGTGGCGAGGTTTGTCGCACGGCACAACGCCGTCGCCCTGTCCCCTGTCCTCTCCACTGATCAAACCAGGCAAAATCGATGCAATGAGGAACTCGCGGGGCCAACAAAAAACCAGAGGAAACAGAGCCACCAATGGGGAATACTGATGAGGCGGAGAGGAGCTGCATGTCTACCTTCACAGTAAAAGTCGCCGAAGTGGGGGCTTCCGCCGAAGTTGCCTTTGCCGCAGCCGCGGTAGAGTGCGAAGAGACGGTTGGCATCGAGGCCGGCGATGGCGAGCCATGGGTCGGCCGCCGCACGGCAGAGGCACGGGAGGGCCGCCTCTTGCTGCGCAGGCAGAGAGGCCACCAGCGCCTCGCAGCATTGCGCGGTGGGACTGAGAAGGAAGCTGGGCACGTCGGGGTCGGACTGGCAGTGGCGTGCCAGCGTTGGGGCGAGGGTGCTGATGTTGCATCCTGGCGGCGCCGGCGCCGCGAAGGTGCTCGCGGCCGCGGAGGTGGCTAGGCCGACGAGGAGGAGAAGACGGAGGCCCATTTGTCGGTGCCTCGGGAGATCGAGTACTTGGTTAATCGGCTTGTTTGCATGGATCTATTTATGCAGCGTCATGGATAGATGGATGCATTACTTGTGTGATTGTACATTTTGCTAGAGCATTTGTGTGTGAGTGTCCTATCTCCGGGAAACATAAACCTCCTGTTTGGTAGTTACTCCAACATGTATATTTTATTTTTATTTTGCGAGTGAACATGTATTTTTTGCCCTCAAATCTCGAAGAGCATTACTGCCTTATCAACTACCGGATCGCAATTTCACCTTCTGGATCTCCACTCCAAATACAACGAAATCAAGTCGTAGCTGTCTCCGGCGGATTGTCACTGTGTCAGGGCCGACGCGGATGGCGCCGCCGTCGTGCTGCTGCGGCGGGGTGGGAGGCGATAGTACATACCCTGCACAGCACAACACAATACAAATGCACGCATACGTTTCAGGTGATGAAAACACGCTGGAATCATGAGTAGGGCATACCTTCACATTTTTCGATAAAGGGAGGTTTATTACTTAAATTTTTTAAGCGTAGGCATACCTTCACATGACGCGGCGGCGGCTTTGTGGTCGGAACCTCCGAGGCGGAGTCCTCCACACGCGTTATAGACCGCGAGGAGGTCGGTGGCTTGGAGCCCCGCGCTGATGGTGGTGAACTCGACAGCCGCGCGGCAGAGGCACGGAACGCCGCCACCGAGGTCGACGAGGGCCACCAGGTCCCTACAGCTCTGCGCGGAACGATTCCTGTACACGTACCAGACCATCGAGTACGAGAGGGTCGTGGGCGTGCACGACGGCGACGCCGCCATCGTGAGCTTCATGGAGCCCTCTTTTCCCAAAAAAAAAAATTTTGGCATATTTAGATTTCAACAAAATTGATACGAAAAATCCTATCTGTAGATAATGTCAAACTTCACCAGTGTGAAAAAACCGCAAAATTAGTATTATTTTAGACTACATAAAAATGACAAATCTGACAAAATAAGTTTTTAAAATGTGTATTGTTCACCTGATGCAGATCTACCCATTTATGATTTTTTTCCTGCCTCAAAAATAATGATTTTTGGATTCGTTTGTGCACACTTGTAGAATTATCTAAGTCTAGAATTTTTCTCATTTTTTCTAATTTTTTAATGCTGATTCTGAACTTTTAAAAAAACTAGCTCCCTAAAGATCAGCCTTCAAACGCCTTCTTTTTTGCGGAACGCAAACTTCAAAACGACTCACTCTTGTAGAACGAGGCCATAGAGTAATTCATGTTTAGTGTCGTGCAACTGTCGTCACCCTCAAGAATACTCAACGTAGGGAGAGAGGCGTTTTGCCTCCCCGAGTTTACATGCTCCTGACCAATTAAAAATACACAAAATATAGTAAAATATTTCAAAAATTATGAAATACAAAATGTTGATATACGTGCTAAATGTTGTGATGAAATGACATGTGTGGTGGCATGTGCAAAGAAAAACCCAAATCAGTGCTCTAAATAATATTTTTTGAAATCTTGTTTTGGTCACTGATTGTTTTTTTTAAACGTGTCACCACAAATGTCATTTAATTGCGAAATTTTGCACTTCAGTCAATATTTTGTATATGTTTGTTGACAAATATTTTTCAGAATATTTAGGAATGTTTAATTATTTGTTTTTAATTTCCTCAACAGACGTAGAAATCCACAATAGCTCCTGAGCTCACATGTTCATGTAGTTCTGTTTGATTTTAAAATAATAAACATTTCAATCAATTCTGGAATAAATGCCAACAAACATATACAAAATGTAGACTTAGTTGCAAAATTTCGTGATGGAATGATATTTTGGTGGCCTGCTCAAAAGTAACAAAATCAGTGGCCAAAATAGGATTTCAAAAAATGATTTTTAGAGCACGGATTTTTTTTTTGCACACGACGCCAATAATGTCATTTCATCACAAAAATTTGTACGTATGTCGACATTTTGTATATGTTTCTTGACAAAAAATCATAATTTTTTAAATGTTAATTTTTTAAAAATAAAATTGGGGGAAGCATATAATTTCGGAAGTCAAAACGACTCTCCCCAACAGACGAGGCTATAGAGTATAGACCGAGGCTTCAGAGTAATTCATGCCAAGTACCGAGTACCAACAACCTTGTCCTAGTTATTCTCTCCATGAGATTGCAGATAAGATGCCCTGCGTTGCACATCTGTACCGCGTGACGTGCACTCTGCAGAGCCATATTCGTGCAGGAGCTTTGCCGATTGGTCAAACAGTGTCTTGGTTTTTTTTTTTTTTTGAAAGCATACGTATATATTATATCTTAGGATAAAACATAGTACAATACACGTACACACCAAAGGAAGAGACCAGAAGGACACGTAGGTCCGTACAAAATGCAGAAAAGCCCCCAAAGAAAGCCAAAATTACATCCAACTCTTTGGAGAGCTCTGCAGCACCAGCCCGCACCCGCCGCTCGACTCCGGCAACGAATCGCCGCGAGGGGAAGCAGCAGGACCAGCAAACCAGAAGAAGAAGAAGCCCCATCGCCATTATCGGCTTTGTGAACCACCAAATGGAGCACCGAAATGCCCACATGTCGCTGTGGCGCGCGGGTCGGGGACCTGCCCCAGGCTCACCATCCTCCTCCAGATCCGGCGACTCCAGTCGACGATGTCGAGGAGAAGCAGCCGATCTGCCTGCCACACACCACCAACACAGTACGAACCACATGACCCTTCCGGCCGCCGCAAGCCAAGACCGGCAAGCAGCCGTAGCTCCTGCACAAGTTCTCCAAATCTCCACATCGGCGAAGGAGCACTCGCCGCTGCGTCGGCGGAGAAGGAGAAGCAAAATCCACCACGAAATCATCACCGCCGCCATGACGATCTCGCCAGGAAACTCGTCCGGCCAGACCCAAGAGCCCCAGCAGAGAAAGCCACAACAGGGACGGATCTGGTGGAATTTATTCGGCAGTGTCATCCCTCACCGAAGCAAGCGATGAACACCCGAAAACCTAGCTAAGTAGACCCCTAATCTACAGCTATACACCTCCGGGCTCCAGATCCGGCAGCCCCCCACCACCGGCGAGCACAAGGCCCCCGGGGAAGGGAGATACCGGAGCCGGAGCCGGAAAACACGTCGCCCTCTCGGTCTCTTTTCCTGTAGCATAGGGGAAGAGAGCGAGAGGAGAAAACAAGGCGGTCATGGTTTGCCGCATGTTCAACAGTGTCTTGGTTCTTGCTACTTGCTATACAGTATTCCCTCCGTTACTTTTTACTTTGCATATTAGGATTGTTTTAAGTCAAACGTTTTAAAGTTTGACCAAATATATAGAATAAAATATCAACATTTCCAATATCAAATTGATATAATATAAAACTATATTTCATTGTGAATCGAATGACATTGGTTGATACTAAGAATGTTGATATTTTTCCCTATGAAATTGGTCAAACTTTAGCGAGTTTGATTTCAGACAAGTCTAATATGTAGAGTAAAAAGAAACAGAGGGAGTACTGTAGTACAACCTCTAATAATGCTATCAGAAACGCGCGTCAGGGTCAAACGTATTGTGGGTATGTCACTAACCATATGCCTGATGCTTGGGTGGAGTACGATTGTACGAAGAGCGAGAGGATGCGCTGTTGATTTTTTTGATGATACAACAGCAGCGCTGTGATCTTTTATATTAAGAGAGAGCAACGAAATAGATGTCTGTTACAGGCTATACAAGCCGAAAGAGAGCAAGAACAAGAAACACTATACTAAACTGTACAGGAGAACGGCTAAAACTATAGCGCGCCAGTCCAGATCGCTCCTTTTAGACCAACCCTCGCCCAGATGGCGAGTTCAGTCCTGATCTTGTCGCAGATATCGAAGAAGCTTTGCGCTTTGTTGTTGAAAATCCTGTCATTCCGTTCGCGCCAAATGAACCACCAAACTGTCATGACCAGGGAAGAGAAATGGCTGCGCCTTTGAGCTCCCATTCTATTCAGAGCATTGATCCACCATTCCTGTAGGTTAGTGGTGTTCTGCTGTGACATAAGTCCAAAAGGGAACTTGAACCTTGTTAAGCAGAAACCCCATATTCCAGCTGAGAAAGGGCAGGTAGCAAGGAGGCGGGTTGCAGTTTCCGGACATATCTTGCAAAGAGAGCAAATGGGGTCATGAGGCCAATTCCGCTTGAGGAGATTGTCTGCAGTTAGGCATCTTTCCTGGATAGCCAACCAAGCAAAAAACTTCACCTTTCCTGGTATTTTGATCTGCCAGATCAGCTCCTTGAAAACACTCTCAGTTCTGCCAAGCAACTGTATGTGGTAAGCTGAATGTGTGGTGTATTTGCCACTAGCCGTCAGTTTCCACACGAACTCATCATCGGCGTGGTTCAGAATGATATCCTGGGTTTTGTGCCAAAGATCAATATATTCTCTTACCACCTGCTCCGAAGGGTTGGATTTAATCAGAGTGATCCAACGCCTATTAGTGAGGCCTTCTTGTACTGTGATATTTCTGTGCCTGGAGTGCTTGAACAGCTGGGGGAATGTATCTTTCAGGGTCAGACCTTGCAGCCAATGATCATGCCAGAACAGAATGCTCGATCCATTGCCAACAGTGATGGTTGTGGAGGCCTTGATGATAGCTAGGGCTTCTGGTGAGCTTGGGACTGGTAGTCCTTGCCAAGGCTTTTCTTTGTCGGTCTTGTTCAGCCATAGCCACCTCATTTTCAGAGCAGTGCCTTGGAGGGAAAGATTAGGGATGCCTAGACCACCATAGTGAATAGGTTGACATAGCTGTGTCCATTTGACCAGGCATTTTCCGCCGCTTACTTTTGTCAGAGCCCGCCCAAAGGAAGGCTCTCTGCAGCTTTTCAATTTGCTTCATTGTCCACTTGGGGAAATCAATTGCTAACAGCTGATATATTGGCATGGCTGCCATGACGAACTTAACCAGAATTAACCTGCCATCTATGGAGATCCATTTGCCTTTCCAGCTCGCTGCCTTCTTTGCCAGCTTGTCAATAATGATTTGCAGGTCATTCTTCTTCAGCTTCTTATCAGAAAGAGGCATGCCAAGGTAGGTGCATGGGAAGGTGGCCAGCTGACAGCCCATGGCATGCTGCAACGGATTCATATCAAGACCATCACAGCGAATTGGCAGGATTTTGCTTTTGGCTAGATTTGTATGAAGACCGGTTGCACCACCAAACACATCAAGAATCTGCGTGACCGCCTGAATATCCTCCTCAGCTGGCTTAATGAAGATCATCACATCATCAGCATAAATGGAGGCCCGGTGCCGAAGTTGTTGTTGGCCGAGAGGTGCAAGGATGCGCTGTTGATCGAACCGATTATTCTTCTTCGACTCGGACTCCTATCGATTGTTCTTCACGAATCCGACGCGGCCTCTGCCGTCTTGCGTGGTATCGTGCGCCGACTCGGACTGCTCAGCCCAGTTCTGCTTCTCTATCGATGCTATAAGAGTATAACAGGACAGCCACCCGCCCGTTTACTCTTCACCAGATCATCGAGAAAACCGCCCGTTTAGCTAGCCAACAACGCCAGATCGATCCAAGAGAGAAGGAAATATTGGATGCAGCATGGTCACGATCGCGTTGATTATCGTCGTCATGCTATTCCTGCCCGGCGCCATGGCCGCCACGGTCGGCAGCTTCGACGCCACCCGGAGCTGCCTTATGTCAGTGTAGTTAAGCGCAAATAGATAAATTTTAGATTGCTTTTGGTTTATGTTTATCATTATTTTTCAAATTTATTTTTTGTCGGAATACCCAATGTAATCGGCACACATTCTCAGCAAATTATACTCCAACTTCTTTCATTTTGACGTGTATAAAAGATAATTTCTGCCAAGTTCATTTTACAATGCTACCCTGCTGCGGATGAACCTTTCAGAAGGAAAGAAAGAAAATACGTATTTGTGGCTAACCGTACAAGCAAATTTCAGGCTTTGAGGCCAAAATTACTTGTTCTCTTTTCCAACATACTGACGCATGACAATATACTTTGGGAGATCCAAGGATGATGCCGAGTGCGTGCGTGACACCGGCATAATCGCTTCCTGGTGACGGTACATCCCTTGAACCACTTTTTTTTAAAAAAAAAAACGGGGCTTGAACCACATTGTCAGGTTCAGATACGAGTGGTCTCAAACTCAGACTGAACTCTGAATGTTCATAAGTCTACTGTTGTATTGCCGCTGAGGCATCTCGTCGCCACGGTGACCGTGTAAAAAATAAAGGTGATCCATGTGTTTGAGATTGACGGCCGCCGGCCTCTCTCCTCCGCCGCCCGTCCCCTCCCCTACCCCTCCCCTCCGCTCCCGTGCCGTCCCCCGAGGCGGCACCGGGGCGAGACCCTCGTCGCCCAAAGAACTTCGCTCGGAGTCCTCCCTTGCCGCCGCTGCCGCCGGCGAGGGCCGCGGTGGCGGCGGGCCCAGCACCTATGGTGCTGGCGGGCATTGTTGCGGCGGAGCACTGGTGGCGTTCGGGGACGGCGCCGTTGATCTTCTGCGAGCGGGATCGGGGTGGTGACCCCGGTTTGCGACGGCGGCGGCTCTCTCTCGGGCATAGCGTCTATCCCATGGACGTCCTGCGTGTGAGGTGGGGCAGCGGCTATAGGTACTAGGCTTCCGCCTAGACCCATCATCGGTGCGGCCGTCGGTCGCCCGGAGGTGCGTGGGGAGGCGGCACGGTGCTCGTGTTCGGCCTTGCTGTTACCAGCGGGACGGCGCGCGCGCGTGGGTCTTCGTTGTCGTGCCTCCTCTTCCGCCGGAGGGGGTCGGCCGGCGTGCGGCGGCGTGGGGGCCTGCCGATCTGCCCAATAAAAGGCGGTGGTCCTAGGGTTCCTCTTGTGTCAAGATGAAGATCTGCCTGTCGCATGTCCTCCTTGATCTGGCCGGAGTGTCGGGTTTCGAAAGGCTCCGCCAGTGATCTACTATGAGTGTTTATGCCTAGAGATTACTGGATCGGGTGGGATTCGATCGTGCCCACGATTCTCCGTTAAGGAGCAAGCGGTATGAAGCTCTGCTATCTGTTGCCATCTTGGATTGAGTCAGAAGCGGAGAATGTCATGAAAGCTGAGATCGGAGGACTAGGAACGGTGATTTGACTCTTGGTGGCGATGGCGATGAGGAACTTGCTTGGAGCTTCAGGACTCGTATGCAGCGGAATGGAAGTGGGGGCGACAGCACAGGTGAAGTTCAAAGTTCTAACTTTAGGGTGAAAATCCAAGGTCTGGCCTTAATTGGTTCTACCTGGCAATGACCTTGTTGAAGACATTGTTTTGAGAGTGGGGACTATCTCCAGGGTGAAAACCCAAGATTTCGATCGGGCAATGACGGTGCTTGTACACTGTTTCCTTCATGAAGGCGTTGCTTTTGGAGAGATTGGACATCAGGTGTTGTTTTGGTGGTGGTTGTACTGCTGCTATAAGGACTGCAACTTAGCGGGACTTTTCTTTTTTATGTCTTCTTTTTATTGTCTTTCGGCTGTGTGCATCCGTAATACCTTCCGTTATTACGTTGTTGCAGAGGCTGGGTGTAATTGGTATCTTCTTGATATTAATATATACTCTTTATCTAAAAAAATGTGTTTGAGATTGACACATTTTCCTTTGCTCCGAAGATATATTTCCTCAGGGCTACCGGGATCTTGTTGTCGTTCTACGTCGCAATGCGGCTCATCTCCGTCGTGCAGCACGGGCAGGTGCAGTGCCGGCTGCAGCTGCTCGAGGTTTGTTGTGATATCTGAATTTTGAACATCGATAATTGTTTGTAGGGAAGGCTCCAGTGAACAAGGTCTAAAAAAATCTTGTTCCCAATCACCTGTTTCCTGCTACAGGAGCAAAGAAGAAACGTATCAGGACTGCACCGGGTGCCTGGTCAGGGACAACAATTCCTCACGTTAGGGTTCCTCTCCTCTCGCCGCCCCGCCGGTGTTGAGGTTTTTTCTTCCGCCGGACCTGGAGATCGGCTCCGCCCCGACGATCGGATAGTTGCAGGGTGTTGCGCGCTCCGCGTACGATGGAACCTTCGGACGGAAGTTCTTCGACTGCTACAGCGGGTAAAGGTGACCTAGAAGGGATGATGCGAGACCTTGGTCTTCGCGTGGAAGATCTGGATGATGTAATTTTTTAAGAGGAAGCTACCCAGGATGAGGACGACAATCGTTGGCTGCTGATTATTAGAGTTCACACAGATCGGGAGTTTAGCAAATACTGGTTTTTCAAGCAGATGAGATTGGCCTGGAATCTGGCTCGGGGTGTCAAGATCAAAACCCTAGAGGAGAATCTGTCCGTAATGCAATTTAGCTGCCTAGGGGACTGGGAGAAGGTTGTTCAAGGGGGGCCATGGTACTTTCGTGGCCATGCGGTGCTTCTCGCAGAATATGATGGATTCACTAAGCCATCTTCCATTGATCTGAACTTCCTGGATATATGGGTGCAAATTCATGACCTCCCCATAGGTTATAAGTGCATGATCAAATCTTTGGCAGCCAAGGTTGGTAAATTTGTCTCATCTGAACCCCCATCGGGTGACTTTACAGGGGATTTCTTCAGAGTTCGTGTAACACTAGATGTTCATAAGCCTTTAAATAATCATGTTTCCTTATCTCGTGGAGGCAAGAGAGAGATTTTATTGATGAAATATGAGAAGTTGCCAGACTGGTGTGCGGTCTGTGACATGCTGGGGCATACTTACAAGGAGCATGGAAACGGGATTCATTCCCTTTCAGCTTTGGTGTTTAAAAATCTGAGAGTTGTCTAGAATATGCGCCAACCGAGTCGTCCAAACCGTGGCCGTGGGCGTGGACATGGGAGGGGGTCGGAGCCAAGAGGAGGTCGCCCCTAATGTGGCATAGTAACCTCAATGTTACCTCTCAGGAAATTGATACAAACTTCGTTGATATTCATGTGGATGAACAATCAACAATGGGATGGAGGTTCACTGGTTTCTACGGTGAACCTAGTGGTGAGCGCAAAAACCTCTCTTGGGGTTATATGCGGCAACTGGCTGCTATGAACAACTTACCATGGTTCATTGGAGGAGATTTCAATGAAATTTTATTTGGTAACGAAAAAGAAGGTGGCAATATTAGGCCACAATGTTGTATGCAAGCCTTCAGAGATGCAGTTAATGATTACGAACTTGACGATCTAGGGTTTATGGGTGATCAGTTCACATGGAGGAGAGGTCGGATCAGAGAAAGGCCAGATGGAGTTCTAGGGAACCAAGCTGGGTTATCTATGTTTCCTTCAATCGGAGTAGTGCATGAGGAGTTTGGGAAATCTGATCATAGGCCAATTCTGGTAGATACAGAATATTATGCTAACATTGTTCGCAATAAAGGAAATGTACCAAAATGCTTTGAGGCTCGCTGGCCGTGTGAAGAGAATATAGACACTATTGTCCAGGAGGCATGGGATTGTGCAAGCTTTTTACCTGGGGTGTCACTGGGTAAGAAAACAAGTGTTATTCATTCTTCATTACATGAATGGGATAAAGAGGTGTTGAAGGGTCCCCGATCAAAACTTAGAGAGCTACAAAAGGACCTTAATGATGTGATGGCAGGGCCGCTGTCCGATGAGGCCCTTGTGAAACAACGTGAGCTCCAAATGCAAATTGAAGATCTTCTGGAGAAAGAAGAGTTATACTGGGTTCAACAGGGAAGGATCGACTGGTTACGGAGTGGGGATCAAAACACCTCGTACTTTCATAGATTTGCTTCGGCCCATCGTAAGAAGAATTATGTGAAAAAATTAAAGGATGATCATGGGACCTATGTTGAGGATGATGACCAATTGATGGGCATGTCTTCTGAATATTTTTCGAACATGTTTACTGCTGGAGTTCAAAACCCGGATCCCCAAACAATTGCTAAGGTTCAGACCCGTGTTAGTGAAGAAATGAACACGGCCTTGACCGCTGAATATACTCGGGAAGAGGTCAAAAAAGCACTTTTCAATATTGGTGATGTTAAAGCTCCGGGCCCAGACGGTTTACATGCAATTTTTATTAAAAAATTGGCATATCATTGGGGAGGACTTGACTGATGAAGTTCTAATGGCTATCAACACTAAGAAAATTCCTAAGAGTTGGAATGATGCCACTATTGTTATGATCCCGAAGGTCCCTAATCCAGAGCATATTTCTCAATTCAGACCTATAAGTTTGTGTAATGTTGTATACAAGGTTATCTCTAAACTTATAGCGTCCAGGCTGAAGGTAATTCTTCCCGAAGTTGTATCTCCTATGCAAAGTGCTTTCGTTCCTAGGAGGCTGATAACTGATAACTTTTTATTGCCTATGAGAACTACCATGCAATAAAAAATAAAAGGGTTGGTAAGTATGGGAGTTCTGCAGTTAAATTGGACATGCATAAGGCATATGATAGAGTTGAATGGAAATTTTTGGAGCTGGTTCTTTTGCAACTCGGGTTTGCTGCTGATTGGATGCATCTTATTATGGAGTGTGTGACTTCAGTCAGGTACAAATTCCGTATGAATAATTGTTTATCTGACGATATTATCCCTGAGAAGGGTTTGCGACAGGGAGATCCATTGTCTCCTAACCTATTCTTACGGTGTGCGGAAGGTCTTACTAGTTTAATTGCGCATGAGGAATATGTGGGTAATATTCAAGGAGTCAAAGTATGTCGGGCTGCGCCACCTATATCCTATCTACTCTTTACGGATGACTCTTATTTTGATGAAGGCGGATATTAATAATGCTATGAGTTTGAGGAGGGCGCTAGATGAGTACTGTGCAGCTTCTGGCTAGTTGGTAAGTGAAGCTAAATCCAGTATGTTTTTTAGTCCTTGTACTGCGGTTGAGGTCAGAGTTGACGTGTGCACTACTCTAAATATCATGACTGAGGCTATTACTGACAAATATCTTGGGCTTCCTCCTTTGGTGGGAGTGGATAGATCGGATTGTTTCCAGCATATTATTGACAGGGTCTGTAAATTATTAAGTGGTTGGAGAGAAAAAAATGTTGTCTTATGGGGGGAGGAGGTTCTCACAAAATCCATCATTCAGGCTATTCCCGCGTATGCAATGTCGGTTTTCAAGCTTCCTAAACAGATTTGTAAAGGGATAATCTCTGCAATATCCCAATTCTGGTGGGGAGATGATGATCAACAAAAGCATATGCATTGGTTTGCTTGGTGGAAGCTTTGTATTCCCAAAAAGCAAGGAGGCATGGGTTTTAGAGATTTGGAGAGTTTTAATCTAGCTATGCTTTCTAAACAAGTGTGGAGATTGATCTCAACTCCTGACTCTTTATGTGCTCAAGTTCTGCGTGCTAAATATTTTCCTTCTAGAGATTTACTAAACTGTGAGCTGAAAAAGGGGAGTTCATACACTTGGCAAAGCATATGGGCTGGTATACAAACGTCTAAAAGAGGTCATATATGGAGAGTAGGAAATGGAGAAAATATAAATATTTGGAATGACTGCTGGATTCCAACTAGTCCGGATCGGAAGGTGATGACAAGAAGAGGGAATGTTATCTATACGAAAGATTCTGAATTAATTGATGCCGAAAATAATGAATGGGATGAAGAACTTGTTCGAGATTTATTTTGGCCGGCTGATGCGGAAAGAATTCTCAAATTTCCTTTGGCGGTGGGCATGATGGAGGATTTCATCTCGTGGCACTATAACAAATACGGTTTATTCTCGGTGAGATCTTCTTATTATCAAGAATGGGATTTCCAACATGGTAGGAAATTAAGATGGACTAGTCCGTTCGATGCTTCAATTGCACATCCGATTTGGAAGGCGATATGGTCATTGAAAGTTCCAGCAAAGATTAAAATACATTGTTGGAGATCAGTCTTTGGTGCTATACCGTGTTGTGGGGTTTTGGCGAATAGGCACATACAACGTTGTCGATTGTGAGAGCATATCACATGTGTTCTTCTAGTGCCCAAGGGTTCAGGACATATGGCGCTACTTTGGGTTACTTGATGCGGTGACTTCAGCATGCATTGAAGAAACGCAAGGAGATTTTGTCGTGGTCGCTTTATTACTAAGCCAAGCGGAGGTTCCTCTACATCTAGAGCTCAGAATTTGTGGCCTTATAGCTGTTACTATTTGGTATGCATGGTGGGAATGGCGGAAAATCACTCATGGTGAAACGGTTCATGATCCGTTTCGATCAGCCCAGTCGATTTTAGCTTTGGCAATGAATTATAAGAGAGCTAAATCTATCAGAGTGAAAGTGCATGGTTGCCCCCATGTGTGGTTTTGGTAATTAATGACAATCTCTATGGACTAATGTTTGTATTGAGCTACTTGTAGGTTGTGTCCATATGCGTTGCTTGATCTCCATTTGTTGGAGTCAAGGCTAAGGGAAGAAAATTATGTGTTGATCAAGGCTATGTGCGTGTTGATCGACACTCAAGGCCAAGTGAATATATGCCGGAGAGGTGCTTCTCCCATCTTGGTGTATGGGGGAGCAACATGTGAATCTTCACCAAGCGAAGCGCAATCAAGAAAGGTGGTGCGTCTTGAGGAGATGAAGATCGTCTTCTTCGACCTCAAGCGGATTAATGCGCAAGGCAAAGGTATGATCTTGATATGGTTTCTATTTTACCGGTCTCATGTTGTTAGTGGAGAGACCGGGTTATAGGATAGATAGCCGTACTATCAAGAGGGGCTCTCGACCGAATATCATGATCGTATCGTCGTAGAGAGCACAAACCTTTGCATCCATGCAATCATCTTTATTGGTTCTTATTTGGCTCTTATTGTGGTGTGTTCTTGGTGCTTGTCGTGCTTGTCATGACAAGGCTAAGTTCACCGAAAACGGCTTTCATTTGCGTCCCCTATTGCGTTTTCGGTATTGGAGATTTTGCCGGTTCATCCGTGCGGAAGATTTCTATCTTCCATTTCTTTGCAGAATCTTCATTGCTTGTTTGCCATTTCCAAGGGTATCATTTGTCGTCGTCTTTCCAACAAAATTGGTTTTACTTCATTCGGACTTCAATTGCAAAAGATACGGCTTTTTCGGTTTGCGAAAAGGAGTTTTTACCTTTCACCATTTGTTATTATAATATTTTCTTAGTCTATGATGTTTCTCTGCATATTCTTATTGTGCTCGTTGTGACGATTCCAACGAGTCCAAGATTATCGAAAACAGAGTTCGTGGGTAAAAGTTATTGCGTTTATACCGTCGGAAAGTTTTTAGACAGATTTTAGAAAGATAGAAAAGAAAAAAAAGGGAGCCAGGCCGCCCTGGCCGGGCCCGAGGCCGGCCTCAGGCCGGGAGGCTCGGGTGGGCCGCTGGCCTCGCTGCTCTGCCTAGCCGACCCCAGTCCGGGGGCAGGCCTGCCAGCTCGCGCCACAGGCCGGCCCATGGCCGGGTGCAGGTCGGGCTCTCTGGCCGTTTTTTTTTTTGCTTCGCATCGATCGCTGCTTTGTGCGCTATTGCCTATGTTCATTCGCTGCTGCTTCCCAGCCGGCCTGGCCGGCGTGCAGGCCGGGTTGCCTATAGCACGTTTTTTTTTGTGCCCCAACGGCTCCGTTTTGGAGCCCCTATAAAAAGGGCTTCTTCCCCAATTTTTCCCTAGAGCTCTTTTTCTCTCCCTCTCCACCATTTTTGCAAATCTTGAGAGCTCAATTCCTCCACTTCCCTCCAATGAATCTTGCCCATTTTTAGGGAAACAAGAGAGGAGATCTAGATCCGTTCTTCCACCAAATCAAATCTCCTCTAAGTGAGGGGAACTCGTTGGATCTAGATTTTGGGGTTGCTTTGTGTTCATCCTCTTGTCCTTCCTCTTAAATTCCTCCATATCATTAGTTGCTTTGGTTGGATTTTGGAGAGAAGGATTTGACCACTTGGTGTGGTCTTGCCTTTTGCATTAGTTGCATCGGGTTGTGCTCTCCACGAAGATTCATGGGATTGACGTTGAGAAGCTTGTTACTCTTGGGTGCATTGTGTTCCCAAGAGCTTTGTGTCTCTTGGGTGCATTGTGTACCCTAGACGGTTGGAGGATTCGCGAAGACTTCGAGTTGTGAAGCTTCGGGAAGATTTGGGAGCCCCCAATTTGGTTGTGGGTGTGTGCCCCCAATATTGTTGTAAAGGCTCCGGATTCCGTCTTGAAGGATTCCGATAGTGGAAGGTGAACCAAACCCTTGGGTGCGGTTCATCAGAGAATAGGGTGAGCCCTTTGTGGCATCTTGAGTAGGTGATGCATGTAAAATGCATATATGAACTTTGACTATAATACTTGTTTTCCATTCATATTTGCATCATATAAGGGGTATATTACTGTTATTTAATGATTTTTGGTAATTAATAATGATTTCCCCTTTTATGTAATTAATCCTGCGCAGGCAGAAAACCCCTATTTCTTTCCTTATTTGTTTCAGGGCCTTAACGACGTCATAATGAGCTGAAAATTTACGGGGATCATTATTTTGGAAGGAGGAAGACCTAGGAGCGAAATAAGCAAGCGAACGGAGGCCGGAGGGGCAAAAGGGGGTGCCCCACACGGCCAGGTACAGGGGCCGCGTGGGCCCACCTCTTTTGGCCCTCGTGGCCCCGTTTGCGTCGATCCTTCGCCCTGAAGCATCCTCGTGACCTAAAAACGCCTATATAAAGAGCCCCCTGATGTTTTTCGAAGTGAGAGCCGCCACACGAGAGAAACAAGAAACAGAGACCAGGAGGCTGCAGATTGGAGGGGGGAAATGATACGTCTCCAACGTATCTATAATTTCTTATGATCCATGCTTGTTTTCATACCATTTGCTACATGTTTTGTTTACATATTATAGCATTTTTATGCATTTTCTGGAACTAACCTATTAACAAGATGCCACAGTGCCAGTTCCTGTTTTCTGCTGTTTTCCCATTTCAGAAAAGTACTTAAGTAAATATTCTCGGAATTGGACGGGACAAAAAGCAGCAGTCTTATAATTCAATGGACTACACGGAGCCCGAAGGAGAGGACCTGGAGGGCCGTGGGCCGGCCACACCATAGAGTGGCGCGGGACCCATGCCTGCCGCGCCACCAGGTGGTGTGGGGCCCACGGGAGCCCTCCGACGCTGCCCTTTCGCCTATATATTGCCCCCGACGCATAAAACCTAGACGGACCCCGTCATATTCCAAAGAAACATCTGCAGCGCCGCCGCCATCGCCGACAAGTTTCGGGGAACAGAAGTC
Organism: Puccinellia tenuiflora; assembly: GCA_012064385.1. Classification (NCBI taxonomy): domain Eukaryota; kingdom Viridiplantae; phylum Streptophyta; class Magnoliopsida; order Poales; family Poaceae; genus Puccinellia; species Puccinellia tenuiflora. The sequence continues at coordinate 418,868 of QRDG01000274.1, forward strand.
TCTGTTCCGGCACCCTGCCGGGACGGGGAAGTGCCCCCGGAGCCATCTCCATCGACTCCACCACCATCTTCATCGCCGTTGCTGACTCCCATGATGAGGAGGGAGTAGTTCTCCCTCGGGGCTGAGGGCCGTACCGGTAGCCATGTGGTCTATATCTCTCTCCCATGATGTGATCTATATGTGATCATAAGCTTTGCAATCTAGATGTTGTTATGTTACTCAAGTGGGCTTTATTTATGTGATCTCCGGAGACTCCTTGTCCCACGTGTGTAAAGGTGACAGTGTGTGCACCGTGTGGGTCTTTAGGCTATATTTCACAAGATACTTGTTCACTGATTTATTATTTGAGTTGGATGTCTCTATGAAATTGTGGTGTGTTAGTACCTCCTATGAATGCTCATGGTCCAGTGTGGGGTATTCATTAGTACTTGGGAATATATGTTTGAGGCGTGCTTTTGCATTCCTACACAATGAATTAGTGTTCGTTATCCAGCCGGAGAATAATTCGGAGTAGTATATTGAAGTGCTTATATTTATATTCAATTATGATTGCATTGTTGAGAGTGACCACTGGTGAAAGTATGATCCCTAGGCCTTGTTTCTAAGCATTGAAACACCGTTTACAACAAGTTCTGCTACATGTTTGCTTGCTGCCATTTTTATCTCAGATTGCAATTACTACTTATAATCATCCATATTACTTGTATTTCACTATCTCTTCGCCGAACTAGTGCACCTATACATCTGACAAGTGTATTGGGTGTGTTGGGGACACAAGAGACTTTTTGTATTGTGATTGCAGGGTTGCTTGAGAGGGATACCTTTGACCTCTACCTCCCTGAGTTCGATAAACCTTGGGTAATTCACTTAAGGGAAACTTGCTGCTGTTCTACAAACCTCTGCTCTTGGAGGCCCAACACTGTCTACAAGAATAGAAGCGTGTGTAGACATCAGGAAACTCCGGCGGAGCGCTGCCGGAGAGGTCTCCTTCTTCTCCATCGACATCTCCACCGTCTCCATGATGAAGAGGGAGTAGTCCACCTCTGGACTATGGGTTTGTGGCAGTAGCATATGTATCTCTCTCTCTCTTGAGCTTCACTAATTAGCACCGTATGAGCTGCTGAACATGATTACGGTCATCGTTGTATTACCTTTGTGGTGGATCTTTTTATGAATTAATATATGTTGAGATTGCAATGTTTATTTCAGTTATGAAAGTAGATGCATATTATGTACCCCGTTCTTGTATCCTTGTTTTGATCAAGCGTGTTTATGAGAGCGTGTGAGGGGGAACGTGTGCATTAGTTAGAGTAACGGGGGTGGTGATGTGATAAGCTGACAACTTAATATCATGATCCATTGGGTGTTTACCTTACTTTGTTGCCCCACTAGGGATAAACGAAAATACCATGTTGCAAGGTATGAGGAGTGACAAGCCTCTACCTATGACTAGATCCAGCATGTTCTTATTTTCACTTCATGTCATTAATCTTAAAGCTATACTCTGAGTCATCTTAATTACTGAGGTGTATGGTTTAGTTAGCATCTTGGTGGAGTATAAGTGAGACTAATAATCAAAAGGTCTCTATGTTAGTACGTGATGCTCATATAATTAGTAACATGTCATTAAACTTGTTTGCAATCTCATATGTTAATCCTATGTCTACTTATTTGCCACACTATATTAAAGAGAGAGTGCATGTGTGAAACCATGAACCCCGGTCCATTTTTTATCATAAGAAACAACTTTCCAACCACTTTTAAGCATCATTTACATTCAGCCATTTTAAAATCAGAAAAAGACAAAAACACTTTTATTCACTGCATACACATATAAAAACCCCAAAAATATCATCCATCATCATTACTATCATCCTTGCATTACTACTTACCACCATTGCATATTTATTTACTATTTTGCATTCATTATTATCTTAATATCATTCTCACACCTTGTGCTTGACAACCACTTGGTGAGGTTGAGGGAATAAAGCAATCTACTTTGTTTGCAGGAAATCTAGAGAAGGACAAGGAGATAAAATACCCACTACTGATTCCCCGAGAGTTCGATATTAAACCCTCGAGTCACCCTCGTGGGGAAGAAACCTCCACTTCTACATACTCTGCACTTGGAGGCTCAACCTATCCCATATATTATTTTCCTTTCAGGGTATCAAGAGTGCTTGGTGGCGTAGTTGAGGGAGAAACACTCTCATCAATTCCGTCATCACGTGTTTTTTCTGGCGCCGTTGCCGGGGAATCATAGCTGGAAGGTTTTATCCAAGGATATCACAACAAAGTCAACTTCATCACCAACTTGTGCTAACACCTAAGCTTGGGGAGGTTGCACCTACGTGAGCATCATCTTGTCCATCTTTACTTTCAAGCATTTTATTTTGTTTTGTTATTGTCTTGCATATCATTTTTAGATTTTGGTTTGCATATTTTATTTTCAGTTTTGCATTTTGTTTTGCATTAGTTTAATTCGGTTTGCATTATTTAGTGTCATTTTATTTTCAGTTTTGCATAAAAAATTAAAAACACATAAAAACTTGCTAAAATGGGTGATAGGACTAAGTTGTGTGACTACACAAATACTCCAAATGATCAATTTATTGCTAAACCTATTACCACACCTGAGATACAAGCTGATAGCTATGAAGTAAGTCCTAGTTTGTTGAACTTGATAACTAGGGAGCAATTTGGTGGTAGTGTTGTGGAGGATGCCTCTATGCATCTTCATGATTTTGTTGAAATCTGTGACATGCAAAAATTTAAGAATGTTGAAAGTGATGTTCTAAAACTGAAATTATTTCCTTTCTCACTTAGAGGAAAAGCTAAGGAGTGGTTGCATTCATTACCTACTGATAGCATTAAAACTTGGAATGATCTGAAAGAAGCTTTCATTAAGAAATATTATCCTCCTGTTAAAATTTTGCAAAATAGAAACAATATTTTATCTTTTAGGCAAAATGAAAATGAACATGTTGCTATGGCTTGGGATAGGATAAAACTTATGCTTAGAACTTGCCCATCACATGGAGTTAATGAATGGACCATACTACACTCTTTTTATAATGGTCTGAATTACATGTCTAGAAATATACTTGATTCTGCTGCTGGAGGTGCTTTTATGGGAAAAACTATAGTAGAGGCTAAGAATATATTGGAAAGCATTTTGCAAAACTATAGTCAATGGCATACTGATAGAGCACCTAGTTCATCTAAGAAAGTAAACTCCATAGAAGAAACTCATGATTTGTCATCTAAGATGGATACTATTCTTGCTTTGCTTAATAAACCTAGTGTTGAAAATATTCCTTTGCAAGAACTAGTTGGTAATAATTATGAAAATATTGATGTCAACTTCATTAGGAATTATGGAAACAATGGGTATGGTAACAACAATTATAATTCTTATAATAAACCTCTGTATGTTCCCAACAATCGGCCTTTTGTTCCATATCCTAATGCTAATGACAAATGGAAGCCCGTGTCATCAAGTAATGATAATTTTGAGGCTAATAAAATTCTTATAGAACAAGTTGCTAGTCATAATACCATGATATAAGAGTTGAATAAGTCTGTTGCTTCTATTAGTTCTGATATTAAAAACTTACAACTCCAAGCTGCAGGACTAGACAAAGCCCTTTCAAAACTTGCTGATAATCAAGCCACTTTATTGAGTATGTCTACTGAAAAACCACAAGCACCACCTGTGGTTGGATTGAATTCTATTAATATTTCTGAAAATGTTCCTCTTACTTTGGAGGAAACTCTGAATGAATTGTTAAATTATCCTGAATATCTGTTGCCTTTTATGTCTCATTTTATGGCTTTAAAAGAAGAAGTTAGTAAAACTGAACATGATGAAAGAAAAGTTGAAGAAGTTAAGATGCTTAGTGAAGTTAATGATCCTTTGCTTGATTTAGAGAATTGTACCTTGCATGAATTAATATCTGTCTTACAAAAATTTGCAAGTGATCCTTCTATTGATGTTAATCAATCTGGTTTTGGTTCCTATATTGTTAATCATGTCTTGAAAGAAAAAATTGCTAGATACAATCAAGAAGCTATGATACCACCTAAGCTTGGGGATATATGTATCCCCAAGGTGCTAGTAACTATTGGAAAAGAGACACACCATGCCATACTTGATCTAGGATCTAGTGTATCTATTTTATCTAAAGAATTATATGAAATACTTGAATTAAAGAATCTTGAAAAATGCTCTGTTGAACTTGCACTTGCTGATAATACCATTAAACGTGCTTTAGGAAAAGTAAGTGATGTTATGGTAGAGTTACATATGACTTTTGTACCTGTGGATTTTCTAATCATGGATATGGAGAATAAAACCTCTAGTCCTATTATTCTTGGAAGACCTTTTCTTCGTACCACAGGGGCTATTATTGATTCAAAGGAAGGGAATGTGAAGTTTCAGTTTCCACATAAGAAATGCATGGAACACTTCCCAAGGAAGAAGGGCTACAACTTTTAAGCTCACTCATGAGCTTCATCTTCGGTAAACAACAAGTAAATAAGCCTAGCTATATGGCTATAAAGAAAGCGCTTTACGGGAGGCAACACGGTTGTTTTTATTTTTGATTTTCTTTGTGTCCTCTTGCTGTAACAAGAGATTGTTTTCTTAGATTAGTTTATGAATTTTTAATAAAGTGCCAAGTTTTACCTATTTTGGTTTGAAAAAGTTGCTATTTCTATTCGGAGATTTTATTCCTGCACGAAGTCTGTGCACGATTTGATTTTTCATTATTATTCTGTAACTCCGAATGAGCTGAAATTTTAATTGTAACTGCAACTTTTCATCCTCTGTATTCCTAACTTTTTTCAGAATTTTTCGACGAGTTTAAGTAGGACATAAAAATACGTTTTGCTGATGCTGTTTTTCTGGACAGATTCTGTCCCATATTGTTTTATGCATAGTTTGAACTTTTGAGTTGAATCTTTTTGATCCAATTGAGTTTATGAGTAGGCATAAAACACTATACACTCTCTGAACATTCATATTTATTTTAGTCCATGGATTATATGCATCAAGAAGCCTATTTGTTTATCTCTACTAATATCACTCCACAGAAAAGAAATGGGAGAAACAGTGTTTTGAAGTTTTTTCACAGGGATTGGAGGAGATGCACCATGAGTTATCCAAGGATGGTGAAAACCATAAGCTTGGGATGTAGGAGAACATCCCCACTGAACCTACACTCTCTCGGTTTGCACACGTCTAGCTTCGATTTTTCATTTGAAACACTTTATCATATAAACTTGGAGCGTCTTTTTGTTTGTTTTTTGCTTTGATTTTTATTTTGTGAGACCACCACACTATCATTTTTATATGAAAAAGCTACTGGAAATATGGGTTGAAATATCTTGCATGCTTTTATTGTATTGGGAAAAGGGATGTCTAAGTTGATTTTAATGACACATATAGTTGCATGATTCATGAGCTTCTTTATGAGTAATAATTTGCAAATGCTTTATCATGTGCTATCTTTTATTCATGTTTTGATGATGTACGTTATTTAACCTTGTTTGACATGAATTAGTTAGTTCTATGGACACTCATGCATGCATCTATATGGTCACCTTTCTCCCTTTTGCTAGCCCAAAAATTCCAACAAGTAAAAACTTGTTTCCAACACCTTCAACCAAAGTTTTTCCAGTGAGTTCACCATATCTATCTATTAGCTTTATGCTATTCCAAGTATGTTTATCATGTTATTTGTGTTATCTATACCTCTAAATAAAAATGATTATGTTATTTATTGTAATGGGAAAAGTTGGTTAAAAAGCTCTCGCGAACTTGATGCACACTTTACTTTTATTGCATTTAATAAACATGAACTATTGTGATTAATATTATGATGATAGTGGCTTGATAAAAGTTTAAGGTTGGGAGTTAGCCCATATGTGCTGTCACATGCAAAGCTTTCAACATGTTCCTGATACCCACAAGTATAGGGGATCGTTGAAGTCTTCGATGTGTAAGTATAGTATCGATCCCACGAGGAGTAGAAGGTATAAGTATTTATCCTCTCAAATAAGAGTGTCACTTCCCTTATTATCTATGCACTAGACAAACTAAAATGATTAAATGATGCAAGTGTTTTTGGGTTTTTGGTGTAGAGTTTGCAATAAAGTAAAATGCTGAAAATGCAATATGACAAGTGAAAGCTCTCAAAGAGAGAAAGCCCAATCCTCTATGCAGCAAGAGGACAAGCTCAAGTGTGTGTTTCTTATAGGTGGAGAGAGTTCCCAAGGGCTACTTAGACTTCATGGCATAAATATTTCTAGAACAACAAGGTAAACATTTTGTCAAGTTTTAATCTTCTTTGGACGGAGCCATAATTAGGAATAGCTAATAAATAAACTACACCTCTTATGATGGATCAAGGTGCCAAGTAAATGACTACACAAGAGTTATTAAGACATAAAGTCCCACCATAGCATTAATCTTTAAGGGCCCCGATACTAATACCCCATAAAGTAACTTCATAACTTGGTCTCAGGTTTACATGTCCCCCTAAGACCTCCTCAATTCATTACATCATAGTGTTCTCCTATGAGCCCATATAGGTGAAGTGATATACAGTCGACGTTCGCACAACACCATCATAGAATTGCATCAAAGATAAAAACTAGACAAGATACCAACACATGTTATATAAAAATCATTGCCAATTCATCCTATGCCCCCAGGAACATGAGAGAACTACTCACAACGCCAAGACATGATATGATTCAGTGGTACAAGTGATACAACACAATCTGAAACTATGATCTCCCCACAAAACAATGACAAGTAGCAATTCACAAACATGTAAAATAGCACTTAGACAATGGCTAGGGATCAACCAATCTCAAACTATAAGGGGGATGAAGTGGATCACGAATATGGTGATGAAGATGGTGATGGAGATGGTGCTGGTCTTGGCGGTGGTGTTGATGGAGACTCCGGAGGGGGGATGGAGAAGACCTCTGGAGGTGGTTCCGGCGGCGTTTCCCCCCTCCGATCTTCTCCGGCGGCAGCCTTCTGTCTCTCTATTTCTGGTTTTGTGTTTCTCCGCCGCCTCCCTCTGGAAAACGTCGGGGGACTATTTTTATAGTCGTTTTTAGGTCACGAGGAAGCTTCAGGGCGAAGGATCGACGCAAACGGGGCCACGAGGGCCAAAATAGGTGGGCCCACGCGGCTACAGTACCAGGCCGCATGGGGCACCCTCTTCTGCCCCTCCGGCCTCCGTTCGCTTGCTTCTTTCGCTCCTAGGTCTTCCTCCTTCCAAAATAATGATCCCCGTAAATTTTCAGCTCATTATGACGTCGTTAAGGCCCTGAAACAAATAAGGAAAGAAATAGGGGTTTTCTGCCTGTGTAGGATTAATTCCATAAAAAGGGGAAATCATTATTAATTACCAAAAATCATTAAATAACAGTAATATACCCCTTATATGATGCAAATATGAATGGAATATAAGTATTATAGTGCAAAGTTCATGTATGCATTTTACATGCATCAGTTCCATCATTTATTTAGTTGATATCATGTACTTTTGTTTATGGATACCTATCATGGTGAAATAATGTGGAAATAGAGTAAGTTTAAATGAGTTTGTATAAATAGTTAGAGAGAAACCTGGGCCGCTAATCTAAGCCATGCATCATTCATGGTGGAAATTTACTTACATGCTATTTTGAACTTTCTGTGATACACCCTACAATAAAAAGCTATATCAAGTGGTAAATAAAAAGGGTGTTGAGGTTGTTCATTATGTTTGTTTGTCTTGTTGTTTTTACGTGGGCTTGATCCATATCATGGGACAAGAGGTACCCCAGTTGAGACTCTTGATGATACCATTATTACTTACAATGATAGATAACTTAAACTTGCTTTGTTTCCCAAGTTGAGTAATCATGGTGTAGGTACTTGTATTCAAGGGGCATGAGACATCTAACCTTTACTTTATCAAGGCCACTACTCATATTTGCTTTCACATTTAACTTTAATCATTCATGATGCTATGATAGGGGAATGAGAGCTTGACACCAAGTATTACCATTGCAATCAATAACTCTAGTAGAATAGTTTGGAGGATAGATGAAACTTATGCATGTTTTACCTCTACTCATTCATATATCATTTCCAAAGTGTCCACCTTTTACATTCAGATTTTCATCTTCACTCTATGACCAATGTAGAATGTTCTTACTTATCATACTGCATACATGTGGTCCATATTACTATCTTTTATGTTACACTTTGTGAACTATCATTGAACATCCTTGCATTGAATACTTGATATCACTTTATAAACTGTTTGCATATTGCTACTTCTTTGAATAATGAATCATTTGACTTTATGTAGCAGTAGCAATCATCTTTTATATCCATGTTGTTATTATATTGCAAAGTTCATGTTAGTTTTATCACTTCCATACTCGAGGACGAGCATGAGTTAAGCTTGGGGATGTTGATGCATGTAAAATGCATACATGAACTTTGCACTATAATACTTGTTTTCCATTCATATTTGCATCATATAAGGGGTATATTAGTGTTATTTAATGATTTTTGGTAATTAATAATGATTTCCACTTTTTATGGAATTAATCCTGCGCAGGCAGAAAAAACCCCTATTTCTTTCCTTATTTGTTTCAGGGCCTTAACGACGTCATAATGAGCTGAAAATTTACGAGGATCATTATTTTGGAAGGAGGCAGACCTAGGAGCGAAAGAAGCAAGCGAACGGAGGCCGGAGGGGCAAAAGGGGGTGCCCCACACGACCAGGTACAGGGCCACGTGGGCCCGCCTCTTTTGGCCCTCGTGGCCCCGTTTGCGTCGATCCTTCGCCCTGAAGCATCCTCGTGACCTAAAAACGACTATATAAAGAGCCCCCCGACGTTTTTCGAAGGGAGAGCCACCACACGAGAGAAACAAGAAACTGAGACTAGGAGGCTGCAGATTAGAGGGGGGGAAACTCCGGCGGAGCGCTGCCGGAGAGGTCTCCTTCTTCTCCATCGACATCTCCACCGTCTCCATGATGAAGAGGGAGTAGTCCACCTCTGGACTATGGGTTTGTGGCAGTAAGCATATGTATCTCTCTCTCTCTTGAGCTTCACTAATTAGCACCGTATGAGCTGCTGAACATGATTACGGTCATCGTTGTATTACCTTTGTGGTGGATCTTTTTATGAGTTAATATATGTTGAGATTGTAATGTGTATTTCAGTTATGAAAGTAGATGCATATTATGTACCCCGTTCTTGTATCCTTGTTTTGATCAAGCATGTTTATGAGAGCATGTGAGGGGGAACGTGTGCATTAGTTGGAGTAACGGGGGTGGTGATGTGATAAGCTGACAACTTAATATCATGATCCATTGGGTGTTTACCTTACTTTGTTGCCTCACTAGGGATAAACCAAAATACCATGTTGCAAGGTATGAGGAGTGACAAGCCTCTACCTATGACTAGATCCAGCATGTTCTTATTTTCACTTCATGTCATTAATCTTAAAGCTATACTCTGAGTCATCTTAATTACTGAGGTGTATGATTTAGTTCGCATCTTGGTGGAGTATAAGTGAGACTAATAATCAAAAGGTCTCTATGTTAGGACGTGATGCTCATATAATTAGTAACATGTCATTAAACTTGTTTGCAATCTCATATGTTAATCCTATGTCTACTTATTTGCCACACTATATTAAAGAGAGAGTGCATGTGTGAAACCATGAACCTCGGTCTATTTTTAATCATAAGAAACAACTTTCCAACCACTTTTAAGCATCATTTACATTCAGCCATTTTAAAATTAGAAAAGACAAAAACACCTTTATTCATTGCATACACATATAAAAACCCCAAAAATATCATCCATCATCATTACTATCATCCTTGCATTACTACTTACCACCATTGCATATTTATTTACTGTTTTGCATTCATTGTTATCTTAATATCATTCTCACACCTTGTGCTTGACAACCACTTGGTGAGGTTGAGGGCACAAAGCAATCTACTTTGTTTGCAGGAAATCTAGAGAAGGACAAGGAGATAAAATCCCCACTACCGATTCCCCAAGAGTTCGATAGTAAACCCTCGAGTCACCCTCGTGGGGAAGAAACTTCCACTTCTACATACTCTGCACTTGGAGGCTCAACCTATCCCATATATTATTTTCCTTTCAGGGTATCAAGAGTGCTTGGTGGCGTAATTTAGGGAGAAACACTCTCATCAATTCCGTCATCAGTAGGCCTCTTGTGGCGAGCTCACACCCCTCCAATGAGACGTACTCCCTTAACAAGGAGGAACTCGGGAATACATCCTCGTCTCCGCGTGCCTCGGTTATTTCTATACCCGAGCTTTTACTTATGCAATTTACATTGTGATAACCTTCGTACTTGAAGTTTTATATCTTACTATCACTTTGTTGCTTGCCTTGCTTAGCATAAGTTGTTGGTGCACATAGGTGAACCTAGCATATTAGGTTTGTTAGCTTGTTATTTTAAACACCTAGTTTGATTCCACAATTATCAAGCCTTAAACCGGAAAAGTTTTAATCGCCTATTCACCCCCCCCCCCCCCTCTAGGCGACATCTCGACATAGTTTGTTCTTTCACAGAGGCAACCAAATAAGGAGCCATGGTTGGAAGAAACCACCAGAAGAATTCGCAAAGCTCAATGTGGATGCGGCCTTTGATGTTGATCCAGGTACGGGAGGTACGGGGGCTGTTATTCGTGATCATATTGGTATGTTCATTTCAGGTGGGCGCTGGACTCTACAACACATTGAGGATGCAGCTACGGCAGAAGCTCATGCCCTCCGAAATGGTCTTCTCCTTGACGGCTCGGTAGGCTGCAACCGGATCCTTGTGGAGTCAGACTGTGTGGAGGTGGTTGAGACCATGCAACATGGTGGCAATTCGTTTGGAGCAGCGGCAGCTATCTATGAGGAGTGTTCTTTTCTTTATCGTAATTTTAGTCATGTTAGTTTCTCTCATTGTCCGAGGAAGGCTAATAGGGCCGCACATGTAATAGCTAAGTTTAATGAGGTCGTTCATGAGGTGTCGCATGGCAATCCTCCGATTTGTGTGCGTTCTGTAATTGCGGATGATGTAACTTTGTTGGATGCTTAAGGCAGTAAGTTTTTTACGCAATCTTTTCCTTACCAGGGTAGCTGTGGGGACTGGAAGGTTTTTAATTAGGCGGCTTGCTAACCTAATATAGTGGTTATTTATTTAAAAAATGAAGTGGAGCTCATGTAGAAGAGTGTTTCCCTTATAAATGTCTTGTTGTTATTGACGAGAGGAGGATTAGTAAAAGAGATAGAGAAGAAAGCTTTGTTCCTATACTTTCTGGTGTATACACATTTCTTGGTGTGTTGAATGAATCAATAGCTGCAAATATTTGTTTTGCTGTCAGGACTTCAGAACTCTAAACTCTTAATCAACTCCCAATACATGAAGAATGTGAAGATGGTATATTTTCTCATCCAAATAAGCATATATATGATAACAAGTAATTATGAATTCCACTATTCCATCTAGTCGATGATGTCACACATCCACCATGGATACGAAATAAGAGCACCCATGATAGCAATCCTGGTGGATTTGTCAATGAAATATTCTGGTGTGTATAATTGTGCTAGAATGACATAAACATATCAGCCAACCAGAATGGAGTAAGAGTGGTACATGAAAAAGGAGTATTGTAGTCCCTAAACACAAGTGACTTGCATGCAAGGAGTGCCAACATAAATTTCAGTTAAACAAAGTTGGTACTTCACACTAAGTTCACCGATGCACCAAAACTTGAAGAAAAAAAGTAGAGATCACATCTTCATGTTGAACTAAGATAACATCTAAAAACTAATTGACATTTATCAGGTACATTTTATGTGATTTGCACTTGTTCTTGCTCATGCACTTCATTCATACCAGGCAGTGCAGACAGGCTTGTTTGTTGTTGATCATCTCCGAACAACAAATAATGAGTTGAACCTCTTCATGTGTTGTATGCGAGCATTATAGGGCCAATACAAGGTTGCCACATGTTCCTTTGGTACCTCATCTACTTGCTCCTCTAGCTGATTAGTGGATTGAGAAAACTTGGAGCCAGGATTTGACCTCCTGAGTTCTTGTCCATTGTCCCGTAATAAGCGAAATAGGACTGCCTCGTCTCCCGAACTTTGTGTGTGTGATTAGGGCCTTCATATGTACCAATGTAGCGCAATAAGCTAGTTTTATATCAAGATTTACCTATGTATCTGCGTATGTTTTGTAGGGAGTGTTGTTGCGAATATTCAGGCGGACTCGACTTTGGAATCGGTGAATATCCGTCGCTACCCTCATTGGAGGCATCATTGCAGAGTTGTTCACTGCCCATATGGGTTTTGTTTGCTCATGCAGTTGGCGTTGTCTTGTTTATCGATATCGCTTAGGTGGTGTGTGACCCTGGGGTAGGCGTGGATGTCAGAGTTGAAAGTGCATGGTTGATCCCATGCATGGTTTTGGTAACTAATGACAATCTCTATGGACTAATATTTGCATTGAGCTATATTTATAGGTGTCCATTTGCTTGCTTATCTCCATTTGTTGGAGTCAAGGTCTTGCTTGTTCTCCATTTGTTGGAGTCGAGGTTAAGGGAAGAAGATCATTTGTTGATCAAGGCCAAGGTGTTCGTCATCAAGTTAAAGGCCAAGTAAATATATGCCGAAGAGGTGCTTCTCCCATCTTGGTGTATGGGGGAGCCACATGTGAATCTTCACCAAGCAAAGCGCAATCAAGAAGATGGTTCGCCTTGAGGAGATGAAGATCGTCTCCATCGACCTCAAGTGGATTAATGCGTAAGGCAAAGGTATGATCTTGTTAGGGTTTCTATTTTACCGGTCTCATGATGTTTAGTGAGAGACCGGGTTATAGGATAGATAGCCGTACTATCAAGAGGGGCTCTCGACCGAGTATCGTGATTGTATCGTCGTAGAGAGCACAAACCTTTGCATCCATGCAATCATCTTCATTGGTTCTTTTTGACTCTTATCGTGGTGTGGTCTTGGTGCTTGTCGTGCATGTTATGACAAGGCTAAGATCACCAAAAACGGTTTGCATTTGTATCTTCGTTTTGCTTCCTCGGTATTGGAGATTTTGCCGGTTCATCCCTTTGGAAGGTTTCACCTTTCAAATCCTTTGCAAAATCTCCTTTGCTTGTTTGTCTTTTTCAAAGGTTGCTTTTGTCGTCCTCTTTCCAACAAAATTGGTTTCATGTCATTTGGACTTCAATTGCAAAAGAAACGGTTTTTCGGTTTGCGAAAAAGAGCTTTTATACTTTCCCCATTTGGTTTTATAATATATTGTTGGACTATGATGTTTCTCTGCATAATCTTGTTGTGCTCACTGTGACGATTCCAACGAGTCCAAGATTATCGAAAACGGAGTTCATTTGCAAAAGTTATGGGGTTATGCTTTTCTGTGTGGATCTACCCCGGAGATGGTCCGGAGTCTCCGGTCTCACCGGAGTCTCCGGTCCAGAGGACCCGGAGTCTCCGGTCTCACCGGAGTCTCCGGTCCAGAGGACCCAGAGTCTCCGGCCCTTGTTTTTCGCTGCCGAACGTCTTGTGTGTGGTGCGCTCCTGGACTCGGTCCGGAGGTACCCCGGAGATGGGGCGGAGTCTCCGGACCCCCGGAGTCTCCGGCCCAAGGGACCCGGAATCTCCGGCCCCTGTGTTTTTCTCTGCCGCTTCGTTTTTGTGTGGTGTGGCTCTGTTGAGAGTCCGGAGCATCCCCGGAGGGTGCCCGGAGTCTCCGGCCTGGCCGGAGTCTCCGGCCCCAATGACCGGAATCTCCGGCCCTCCACGAGTCCGGCCAGACCGGAGTCTCCGGTCACTTGGTCCGGAGTCTCCGGCCTGAAAAGGCCCCAACGGCTAGTTTTTGGGGGAGGCTATAAAAAGCCTGTGAGATCCTGGCTCAGGGCTCAATAGGATTAATAGGATACTCATATCAACAAGTTGCAACTTCTTTTCCGGAAGCTCATTCGAAAAGAACTCCGAGGTTAAGCGTGCTTGGCCTGGAGCAATTTGAGGATGGGTGACCGACCGGGAAGTCCTTCCCGGGTGCGCACGAGTGAGGACAAAGTGCGCAGAAAAGACTAGTGTTGGTCTGTGGGGCCAGTCTAGAGATCCTAGAGAGCTGCCAGGCGTAACAGGCGCCGGTCCGGGAGTGGCCGGGGTGTTACAATTGGTATCAGAGCCGACCCTTGCGGTAACTCGGGCGTGTGCGGGTCAGAGGCGCGGACATGTAAGCCTCATCCCTCCCCAAAACCTGGCTGCTCACCTTGCTCACTTGTTTTCCTCTCTCCTCCATTGTTGCTAACCTTGTGAGCTTGATTCCTCTCAATCCCTCCAATGATTCTTGCCCAAACTTAGGGATTCAAGAGAGAAGATCTAGATCTACCATTCCACCAATCAAATTCTCCTCTAAGTGAGGGGAACCTAGTGGATCTAGATTTGGGGTTGTTTTGTGTTCATCCCCTTTGTTCTTCCTCTCTTATTCCCCCAAAGCATTTGTTGCTTGGTTGGAATTTTGAGAGTGAAGGACTTGAACACTTCGTGTGTTCTTGCCTTTTGCATTTGTTGCATCGGGTTGCTCTCTCCGCGGTGATACGTGAAGTTGAAGGTTGAGAAGCTTGTTACTCTTGGGTCATTGGACCCTATACGGTGGTGCCGTGAAGACTTCGGCTTGTGGAGCTTCGGCACGCTTTGGGAGCCCCCAATTGAGTTGTGGGTGTGTACCCAAAAGTTGTAAGGGCTCCGGAATCCGCCCCGAAGGATTCCGATAGTGGAAGGTGAACCAAACCTTAGGGTGCGGTTCATCGGAGAATAGGGTGGGGCCTTTGTGGCATATTTAGTAGGCCTTTTGTGGCGAGATCACACCCCTCCAACGAGACGTACTCCCTTATCAAGGAGGAACTCAGGAATAAATCCTCGTCTCCGCGTGCCTCGGTTATCTCTATACCCGAGCTTTTACTTATGCAAATTTACATTGTGATAGCCATCGTGCTTGATGTCTATATATTGCTATCACCTTGTTGTCATATTGCTTAGCATAAGTTGTTGGTGCACTTAGGCAAACCTAGTATATTAGGTTGTTGGCTTGTTAATTTAAACACCTAGTTTTATTCCGCAATTATCAAGCCCCTAAAGAGAAAAAGTTTTAATCGCCTATTCACCCCCCCTCTAGGCGACATCCGGGCATAGCTTGTTCTTTTAATTGGTATCAGAGCCTCATCTCTCTTGTTTGGCTTTACCATCTAGAGATTAAAGATGTCGTTTAGAGGATTAGTGCACGATTCCATGTTTATATTCAATGGCACAAATTTTAATGTTTGGAAAACTCATATGCTTAGTCACTTACGGGTCTTGGACCCCAATATTGAGCGTATCTTAGATATAGGTTTTTCTCCTCCAAAGGATTACGAAAGTACGACTTTAGAGGATGAGAAAAACTTATATCTAGATGCCCTACCTTCTAATGAGTTTTGCAAATTTGTAAGTGTTGTAGTTTTTGAGTCAATAATGCCTCTCCGGGATGCTCATGGGCTTTGGACCAAGCTTAAAGATAAATATGGAGTGTCCAACTCTATTGAGGATGATTGCCTCCCTCCACCTCCGGCCGTGACAAGTTCTCGTCTTCATCTACTTCACCAAAATGTGGTAAGCCACAATCCAATGTAATGGTGAGTAGTGATAGGCTTTGCAATTTGGATAGTGAGCTCATTGTTGATGATCATTTATCTCTATCTTGTTGCAATGCTTCATCTTTGGACCTAAACACTCGTAGCACTATAAATGATTTACATGCTAGTGTTGATAGTCCTTGCATATCATAAAAATTTGCTTGGATGAATCTCTTTATGATATGCTTGCTTTATCTTGTTTCCATGATGAAAATGCTTGTGTTTCCTCTAACTCTTGCATTAATAATAATGTAGAGGAAACCCAATTTGCTATGCAACAAGATGTGAACTTGAGTAGTTCAAAAATTAATTATTCTTCTTCATCCACCTCTCATTGTCTTATGGCTAAATCTTCTTCTAGTAATGACAATGATAATAATAATGATAATAATGATGAAGAAGATGATATGGAAAAAGTTAATGCCCTTCTTCAAAATAAAGGTCTCATGATTCTTAAAGCCCTCCCTAAAAATAAAAATGCTCAAGCTATCCTCTTTGAAATTATGGAAACGCTAATTGAGCGCGGGGAGACTATTGAGGCCTTGGAAGCAAGCCTTGAAGAAAAGGGTAAGATCGAAAGAGATGATGCTATGGAGAAAGCATCGTTAGAAGATGCTCTTGAGGAAGAGCAAGAGACTCATGCTTCTCTTGAGGAGAAACTAGATTCTATCGAGGAGTCTCATAATGAAATAATTGCTAAAATCATTAAAGAACGTGACCATGCCATTGCTAAATATAAGGTCACGAAAAATGAAAATGCTAGATTAAATGAAGAGCTTGCTAAGATTTCTTCTTCCATCCCTAATGTCAATGATGCTTGTGCTACTAACTCAATTTCTTGTGAAGCATCTATGTCGAAGGAGAATGTTGAGCTAAGGGCTCAACTTGAGTCGCTAACGAGCAAGTATAGGAAGTTCGAAGAAAGTCATAAAAAGCTATCTAGCTCTAATGATGAACTTTTTGCATCCTATGTTTGTCTTAAGTTAGCTCATGAGGCCCTCACCACCAAGATAATATCTTGTGAGCCTCATGTGGATGATAGCACAACCGTAACAAAAAATGCTATATTGCCATGTGCTAGTCCTAGTAGTTCATCCACTAAAAATGTTGGTACATCGTGTGATGAATTACTTTCTTTGCCTTGTTGCTCTAACAATGATGCATCTACCTCCTCTAGTTCTTGTGTTATCACTAACCATGTAGAGAAAAGAGGAGAGCTCAAGGCCCAAGCCACTTCTATGAAGAAAGGCTTGGAAAAGCGTCATGAAGGGAAGCGTGCACTTGACAACATGTTGAGTGTGCAACAATCCCCCAATGACAAGAGTGGACTTGGATTCAACTCCAACAACAAGAACAAGTCCAAGGTTGAGAAGAAAAAGAAGGGCCAAGTTCAAGTCAAGAACCCGGCCAAGATCACTTGCTTCAAGTGCAAGCTAGAAGGGCACCACGTTCGGGATTGCCCAATGAAGAAGAAGCCTCTTAGTGAGAAGCAACTAGGGAAGCGGCCTCTTGCTCAATCTCGTGGTGCACCACGTGTTGAACAAAGACCACCTCCCAAGAAGACTCAAGCTATTGCTCCTCAAGTTGGGGAGCCCATTAAGAAGAAGAAGAGTCGGTGTTGCTATCTTTGCCGTGGCAAAGATCATTTTGCTTCTTGATGCACTAACGGTACCTCATCCTCTCCTATCATAATTGATGATGTATACTCTCTTAGGAAGGATATAGTTGGCAATGTGTTTGCCAAGTTTGTGGGAGCTCAAAGTGGTGTCAAGAGAAGCACCATTTGGGTTCCCAAGCCTATTGTGACTAACCTCTTAGGACCCAACTTGGTTGGGGACCAACAAGCTCAAACTTGATCAATAGGTGTTTGTGGAGGACATTGGTGTCTTGGCTATTTTTGAAGAATTAAGGGATCTTCATGGTTTTATCTATCAAGCCAAGTCAATTGGATTACCACATACCTATCTCATAACCAATGCTTCCTCCTTGCGGTAACTTGTATTTAACCATATATACATTGAAAGTTGCTTGCTCCCTTGCATCTGTTAGTCTTGTTCCTAGCATGTGCTTGTATATGATATGCTTCTATCTTACTTGTCTTGTTATTCAAGGTTATGTTTGATAGTTGTATATCATGTATTTGTAACTTTGTGTTGATCCTTTTTGGATCTTGTGTTGATTTTAATTGGCTCTTTGAGATATTAATGGACTATCCCATTTTGGGGGAGTGATGTGCTTTGTGCACCTCACAAACCTAAAAATGTGTGTACACGAAGCACACCACCTAGTATTGATATTTCAATATTATCTAGTTACAATGTGGTATGTCATTTTCATGAGAAATTCAAATTCTACAATGTCCATTAATGTCTCTAGTTGGTTTTATTTGCCTCTTGTTTAAATAAAATGAATTATCACATTATGGGGGAGTAATAAGCTATGTGCATATTACAATCCCACAAAATGTGAACATTTGAGGTTTGCCACTTAGATTTGATATTGTAAATTATCTAATTCCTATGTGGCATGTTGGCTCAAACAAGTTCCTCTTTTCTTGTGGTTATATTTTGGCTCTTGTTTGCGTGAGTTTGCTTGGGGTGGTTTTTCTCTAATATCCATTTCCATATATTAGTTGAGAAACCATTTGTTTCATTTTATTCTAACCATGGCTTTGCCGGTTGGTTCGAATAATTGAAACTACCAACAAACCTTATTCAATATGTGGGAGTCTTGATACCTTTTTGCTTTATTTTATTTTACTTGATTTCGGTCAAGTATCACCCTCTTCTTGGTATCTTTTCTTCTAGTTGATATTTTTTTTGTTTTAATTGGTATCTTATTTTCAATTGGGGTCTTATCGATCATTTGTTGTGTTGATTTGATTCCGTTTGATATCACACTTCATGTGTTGATGTGTTTTGGAATAAATCATATGTTGATTTGTTTTTTTTTCCTCAATCATGTGTTGATTTGGATTTTGATATAATTTGGACAACCTTTTTGTGTCACACCTTGGTGTGCTCTCTTCTTGGTTGACTTGGTGTTTTTGTCCGAATTGTATCTTGTTTGGTTCTTGTAAGTCTATGTATGCATATTTACTAATATATATTTTATATGGCATGCTAGCCTTTCTTGATCCAATATATAGGGGATACTCCACCGAATCCTAAATCGGCTAAGATGCGCATGAAATTCAATTTCATATCTATATGCACATATTTATGTGGAGTGTTTCCTATATATTGTAGTTTATCTAACTACGATGGGACCCAATGAGTTTGGGAACCATTTTGTACTCTAATTGTGTTTTAGGTACAATGGAGATGCATTGGATGTTTGGCTCATTCATAAGGAAGGTGTTCTAACCATGTGATTGTCGGAGTCAAGTTTTGATGACAAACCAACTCTCTTCATCTTCATCGTCAATGCATCTCGGTAACAAGTATTCATCTCATGCATACCTTTCTAGTTTTCAACCTTGTGTAGGTTGCCTCTTGGCATGAAATCTCTTATATGCAATTGTTGTGGTTTTGGCCTTTTCCTTCACTTAATATATCTTTGTGATATGTGTGATGAATTTGCAAAAACCTTTTCTTCAATTGATATTATTTCCTTGTGATACTTGTTGCCTAACTCAAAGCATCTTCACTATCTCTTGTTCCCTTAGTGATATGTGTGATGCATTTGATATATTTGAAGTTCATCTATATACCATGAGATAAATTTGAGCTATGTGCTATGCTTTTAAGCAACAATCTCATTTGTATATTTATGACTTCCTTTTGGATACCTTGTTTTTTTCCAAACCATTTCGTATGTATACGTTTCTTTGAGGATGTATACCTTCAATGGTTTGTCCAATTAGAAACCTATACATATGAGAGAGGTCACCTTTTAGTTGGTATCCTAATTCGTTTGAGCCACCTTGTTTTTCATCTATAATTCTTTGGTGGTTCCAAATTTGTCGCGTGAGTGCTTGTCTTATGTTTATTGGTATCTTTACACACTCATGTATTTGTTGGATCTTTTGACTTCATGCTTACCATGGTGAGCATGTTGAATTTTATTGGCTAAATGTTCTCACTAGCTTTTGACATTTTCAATTGGTTTTAGCTTCCAATTGGTATCCCTGAGCTTGTGAACATATTTCTTTAAAAGATCCTTTTATCTCAGTTGGGCCTATCTTATGGTGGATTTTTGAAAATTGGTATATTTTTATGGCTCAACCACATCTTTGGTGCAAGTGCTATGATTTGCTATTGCATTATGCACTATTGCACTTGTTGCGTGTTCTAGATGATTTTGGGGGAGTGAGGATACCATATTTGTGCACTCTTTTGTGCATGAACATTGGGGAGCTTCTCCATTTTATTTAGAACTCTCGCTTTGGATCTTTTTGATTGCTTTTCTCCTTTGTGGAGATGTTTAAAATGATTTCATCTTTTTTGCAATCTTTTGATCCTCAATATAGTTTGATTTCCTCTAATTTATTCGTTAAAAGGGATTGCCATCACCTTTATGGAGGAACTCACATTATATTGGCTCTCTAAATTTTTCTTCCCATTTCGGCAATCGATGCCAATGGGGGAGAAGTTTAGAGGGTTTAAGGGAATTTGGGTTTTATGCTTTTGTTGCATTTGCCATGCATGCGCTTGCATCCTTGCTCGTTTGTCTTGCAAGGATGCTCTATTCATTATATAAACCCTCTTAAAAAGGGATTGTCATCAATTACCAAAATGGGGGAGATTGAAAGTGCATGGTTGATCCCATGCATGGTTTTGGTAATTAATGACAATCTCTATGGACTAATATTTGCATTGAGCTATATTTGTAGGTGTCCATTTGCTTGCTTATCTCCATTTGTTGGAGTCAAGGTCTTTTGTTAAGGGAAGAAGATCATTTGTTGATCAAGGCCAAGGTGTTCGTCATCAAGTTAAAGGCCAAGTGAATATATGCCGAAGAGGTGCTTCTCCCATCTTGGTGTATGGGGGAGCCACATGTGAATCTTCACCAAGCAAAGCGCAATCAAGAAGATGGTTCGCCTTGAGGAGATGAAGATCGTCTCCATCGACCTCAAGTGGATTAATACGCAAGGCAAAGGTATGATCTTGATAGGGTTTCTATTTTACTGGTCTCATGATGTTTAGTGAGAGACCGGGTTATAGGATAGATAGCCGTACTATCAAGAGGGGCTCTCGACCGAGTATCGTGATCGTATCGTCGTAGAGAGCACAAACCTTTGCATCCATGCAATCATCTTCATTGGTTCTTTTTGACTCTTATCGTGGTGTGGTCTTGGTGCTTGTCGTGCATGTTATGACAAGGCTAAGATCACCAAAAACGGTTTGCATTTGTATCTTCGTTTTGCTTCCTCGGTATTGGAGATTTTGCCGGTTCATCCCTTTGGAAGGTTTCACCTTTCAAATCCTTTGCAAAATCTCCTTTGCTTGTTTGTCTTTTTCAAAGGTTGCTTTTGTCATCCTCTTTCCAACAAAATTGGTTTCATGTCATTTGGACTTCAATTGCAAAAAAAAAACGGTTTTTCGGTTTGCAAAAAAGAGCTTTTATACTTTCCCCATTTGGTTTTATAATATATTGTTGGACTATGATGTTTCTCTGCATAATCTTGTTGTGCTCACTGTGATGATTCCAACGAGTCCAAGATTATCGAAAACGGAGTTCATTTGCAAAAGTTATGGGGTTATGCTTTTATGTGTGGATCTACCCCGGAGATGGTCCGGAGTCTCTCCGGAGTCTCCGGTCCAGAGGACCCGGAGTCTCCGGCCCTTGTTTTTCGCTGCCAAACGTCTTGTGTGTGGTGCGCTCCTGGACTCGGTCCGGAGGTACCCCGGAGATGGGGCGGAGTCTCCGGACCCCCGGAGTCTCCGGCCCCTATGTTTTTCTCTGCCGCTTCGTTTTTTTGTGGTGCGGCTCTGTTGAGAGTCCGGAGCATACCCAGAGGGTGCCCGGAGTCTCCGGCCTGGCCGGAGTCTCCGGCCCCAATGACCGAAATCTCCGGCCCTCCACGAGTCCGGCCAGACCGGAGTCTCCGGCCACTTGGTCCGGAGTCTCCGGCCTGAAAAGGCCCCAACGGCTAGTTTTTGGGGGAGGCTATAAAAAGCCTCCTCCCTCCCCAAAACCTGGCTGCTCACCTTGCTCACTTGTTTTCCTCTCTCCTCCATTGTTGCTAACCTTGTGAGCTTGATTCCTCTCAATCCCTCCAATGATTCTTGCCCAAACTTAGGGATTCAAGAGAGGAGATCTAGATCTACCATTCCACCAATCAAATTCTCCTCTAAGTGAGGGAACCTAGTGGATCTAGATTTGGGGTTGCTTTGTGTTCATCCCCTTTGTTCTTCCTCTCTTATTCCCCCAAAGCATTTGTTGCTTGGTTGGAATTTGAGAGTGAAGGACTTGAACACTTCGTGTGTTCTTGCCTTTTGCATTTGTTGCATCGGGTTGCTCTCTCCGCGGTGATACGTGAAGTTGAAGGTTGAGAAGCTTGTTACTCTTGGGTCATTGGACCCTAGACGGTGGTGCCGTGAAGACTTCGGCTTGTGGAGCTTCGGCACGCTTTGGGAGCCCCCAATTGAGTTGTGTGGTGTGTACCCCAAAAGTTGTAAGGGCTCCGGAATCCGCCCCAAAGGATTCCGATAGTGGAAGGTGAACCAAACCTTAGGGTGCGGTTCATCGGAGAATAGGGTGGGGCCTTTGTGGCATCTTGAGTAGGCCTTTTGTGGCGAGCTCACACCCCTCCAACGAGTCGTACTCCCTTAACAAGGAGGAACTCGGGAATAAATCCTCGTCTCCGCGTGCCTCGGTTATCTCTATACCCGAGCTTTTACTTATGCAAATTTACATTGTGATAGCCATCGTGCTTGAAGTCTATATATTGCTATCACCTTGTTGTCATATTGCTTAGCATAAGTTGTTGGTGCACTTAGGCAAACCTAGTATATTAGGTTGTTGGCTTGTTAATTTAAACACCTAGTTTTATTCCGCAATTATCAAGCCCCTAAATAGAAAAAGTTTTAATCGCCTATTCACCCCCCCTCTAGGCGACATCCGGGCATAGCTTGTTCTTTCAGGAGTGGCAGCTCCGGTCTATATCGCCCCCGCCATGTTGTGTTGAGGTGTTTGGGTGTCCGTTTTGGTTACTCGATTGTTTGGACTTCGACGTGTGTGGGGGAGTGGCATTGGAGCTAATGTGTTGTGTATTGTGTTGTATATGTTTGTAGCCATTTTACTTATAAATGGACAACTCTATTCTTCCATATCAATGTGTCGTTGTATTTTATCCGACGATAAATTTATGTTCGGAGGGTTCATGCTCGAAGGTCGGTATGGTGGGACACGAGAGAGAAAGATTTGGGATGGTTCGGGGCCCGACGAACAAGACCCAACTTTCTGTTTCTCATGGCTTGGATTATTTGTACTATAGTTTGGCGGTCTCGAGGTATGTGTTGATTACGCCTATGGTGGTGAATGATGATGAGGATGATGAGTGTAATGTGAATGACCGTAACGCTCGACAGATCCCCATTCCCATTACATACTTGATGGAATTAGTGTTACAGGATGTCGAGTCGGTTTACAAATGGACAAAGTTGTGGTAAACCCTAACAAGATTTTTTAGATCCGATTTGGGTCGGTTTATCATCCCGTAAAATCCGCGTCCGGTGATCTTGACATGTCCTGTACTCCAATATGGTGCGGGCCCCGCTTGAGGTGAACCCTCCGGGTGGGCAACCATGTGCCGAGTGGACCACCTTTAAGCCTTGTAGAGCTATCACGGACCCATGACTTTGTCACAATGAAAGGTCAAATCTTTTGTCTAGTTTAAAGAAGTGAATAATCATGTCTAGATGCATTTAGCCAACTCTCGATGGACAATGCAATCACTCTCTCCTAGTTGCACCTTTGGGTTTTACCCGAAGGTCCTCGTGATAGAATAGGTTGCCGGAGACGACGACAAAAAATGAAAAAAAGACCTATTTTTTAAAAATTAAGCATAGAATAAACTAGCTCTGAGATCAGCTCATGAAATAACCTTTTACCATTGCGCCCTACCGGAAGGAGTCATGCTCTACAACATGGCTTTATCGCCCATGGAGCCATGATATTGAGTATCATGCCGTGGCCCATGGAGCCATGTTGTATAACATGGGTCCGTCGCCC